>OZ025269.1:17118686-17296186 GCA_964019165.1 Mastigias papua
TTACATTATAACGTGATCCTGTGATTTGCGATTGTAGAATTGAATGAAACCGCTCATTTTGACGAGCATATGCTAGAGTTTGCTTCAGGGTACCTGTAGTGAAGAAAAACACTGTTTCGAGTGCAGACAATTGATTTGTGCGCCTGATGAAATGAAAGCATGGATGAGATGTTCCCGTGTTTCAGATGACTCCAATATAGATTTACCTCTTACTTTTCGAAGCATTCATACAAGAATTAGGAACGTAAGAAGCTGTAGTGCGTTGTTCTTTTTTACTCCTAAAAAGAAACAGCCAAAGGCAAGCCGGCAAGAGAGCATCAGCAGCTTCCGATCGTGTTCTAATGAAATTTGCAGAAATTCGATTCAGCCAAAGAACGCGAGACAAAAAAGAAGTTACCAAAGACAGAAAGGAAGACAACATACAAAAAGTGACATGGACAGCTCAATGAAACAAGAATCTAGTAGCAATGTGAATTTCATCCCACTAGTTTCTAATCAGTCCCAAGCACATTTATTTATTCAAGGCCGAAAGGCCAAGCTACACCACAAGGAGCGAAGAGAAACGACGTTGCGAAAGAGAGATAGGGTAGCTCCTTTGATACGGAGGGTGAAAAATGATAGCGAACTTGCGGAAAGGAGCGTGCTTGCTCTCGATAAATCCTTGTTAGTCGATAAGCCAGGCCCCGAGCAGAGAAAAATAAAGTGTACCAGTGGCACCAAGAAAGAGGAGGAGGTGGAGCGAGCAGGTAATGAATTGGATAAAAAGATGAAAGAAACTGATGATAAGGCTCGAATGCAGGTTGCAGAGAAAGATAGAAAAAAGACAAAAGTAAATGACCCGAGTATGAAAAAGTTGCAGGTGAAACAACGGCTTAAAGAACCGAGAGCGAAGATAGGAATCAAAGAGAGGAATCATGTTCAGCCAATAGAACAAGAAGTAGTTCACAATGACGACAAGAATGAGAAAATCTTTCAAAGGAGAGGGAGACAAATAGAAATCCAGCTGCCTTCATCTACCAGCGATGGGAACGAAACAGGTATCAATAGTAGCGAACTGTTGTGCCACAAGAACGCTTTCAAATCAGACGTGCACCAAATTCGAAGAGTATATCTAGTGACTCAAAATTCGACTTTCGGTTCCACGGAGGAGAAATCCTTCACAGTTCTCTTTCCTGATGACGTCGACAAAATTACGAAACCAAAGATTCCCAACTCCAACCAAGCAAGTCCCGGATGGCTATCACCTGTGCCATATTCACAGCTAGATCTTTCATTTGCTTACGTCACACCGGAGCACAGTCCGTTGCCGTCCCCGCCCCCTACAATGGACCATATCCATCGTTTGAAGACTGAATTTGAAAAGAAATGAATGTTTACGTCACCCCCAGAAGCTACAATTTAAGAACATATCAAGTGTTGTATCAAGCGCAGAGAATGCGTTTGCCCAGCGAGCTGTTCTGATTGAACCATGACCATAGACGTGGCCTATTTAATTAAATATAATCAGCATTATTTCTTTACATGAAAAATCACATTAATGCAATTTATTTAACATGCAAGTTATAATAATTAGATGCTACTGTTACGTAATGGCTTTTAATTCCAAAGCACCTTTTAACTCTACGGTGTAAAACGCTATGGAATATAATTCTATTGATATTAGCGCTCCATTAGCGCATTGTTGTTCTTACTATTATTAGTATTCGTAAATCATAGATTATATAACCCTGTCTAGTGAAAGACAATCTTGGCAATCTCTGCACTCGAATGCTTCGTACAGAATAGGACTTTGTGGCAAGCGCTACCTGTAGATTAAAGTGTTCCCAGTTAATGATGATTATAACTGTATAGACAGGATTCTCTTAAGAGAGACTCAGAGACTATGGAACACACATGTGAAAAACATGCCAGCTGTGATTAGTGCCTCCTGCACCAAACCAAGACTACTACCAAGGGGACTAGATAATATTGGAATAAAGACCCGTATTGTGGGATAGCACAAAGTGCAATCCTTTATTCTGCAAGGATCCGAAGGAAAGTTCTTGCGAAAACGTCGGTTCTTCCGCGCCAATAGCGCATAGAGTGGCACCTAAATCATTTTCTGTAGCCCTCGGCACACCACAGCTAATGTCGTGAAAGCTTCAGCAAGAACTAGGCTACTGGTGGCTACGTGTGACTAGCGCTCACTCTCCATTCCTGCATGCCATGTATCCGACGAGAAGATGAGTGGGTAGCACTTTTAAAATTTTGGCATGATTCGGTCTGGGCTCGAATCTACAACCTTCCGGTTATGAGGCGAACGGCCTAACTACTATGCCACTACTCTGGTAATGAGAGCATGTGATAAATCACGTGTGTTGTGAGCTAGCCTCCAGTTGTCACATGGTATAAGAAGGTTTACTATCAAGGGGGAGCTTCTACGCAGCTTACACATTTCTGGATGCATTGTATCTTTCTAGCAGGGAAGCCAAATGTGATCAGAGCTTTTACCCTATATAAGAGTTGGAGCATATTCTCGCAAATATTTCACAAATAGCTTCCCATCGAACATAATTGCAGCCTTTGCGTTTTATGACGATTTGTCTTATGCAGTGGTTCTCAACTCGGGTTCGGTGAGGAAGGAATTCTAGAGGGCTCAGCAGAGGTCTAGACACGCATCTGATTCATACAGTCAGATTGTGCACTAATAAAACATATATCTATGATTTGAATTTGAAAAAATCATACTTCATTCCTCCAACTAAGAAGGGCTCTGTGAACGCCCATATAGAACTAGCAGGACTCAGTACCTCGTACAGGGTAAAGAACCACTGATCTATTGTATATCTGTTGCAACAAATACGAACGATAAAAACAGCATCTAATAATAACAATAATAATAACAATCCATGGATTGATATAAAACAAGACAAAGCAGTAAAGATAATTAGATTGCAAAGAATTCACAACTGTTACAGCGTGGACCCCACGACTTCAGATGGTTAAGGTTGATATGGAACTCCGAACAATCAAAGAACCTATGGAGTACTCTCAGGTGCATAATCAAAAGGGAGAAAACTTCCAGATTTCGACTTGAAATCTTAAAGAGACCACCCCTACTTAATAACTTTGGGCATATTTGATAGATTCTGTTTATTTAAGGTGTCATTCAAAAGCCCAAAATATTATCATTGATATCTTGACAGTCTGCCTACCTGAAAAAAGTCTAACACCCATTATTGTTCTTGGTTGCATGCATGACTATGGCCTAAGGAAAATTTCTTACCATTCTATTCAGTGAAAGACTAAAAACTCCAACCCACTAAATAACAATTAAAAACTCTAGATTCCCAAGAAATAAAGGTAATATATGTTATAAGGCGATATTGCGCTAAACTAATTGCTATTTTAAGTTTGGCAAAAAATCGACGTTTGACACGGAGTTTTCCATTAAGCTCGAGCTTTATGAAAAGCATGGCAAGATGTGCCAAATGGAAAGGCAGAAGTTCGGCGGCAGATTATACACCACTCTTTGCCTTGCCAAACTAAATGATTCCATTGACTTTAACATAACTCAAATACGAAGCTCCTTCAAAGAAACGATACACCTACCATCTGTTACTGAGTTTAAACGCAAAATTAAATCTCGGTTTGGAGAGAGCTGCCGCAGCCAATTGTGCCAAACTTTTGTCCCAAACTTAGGCTTTATCTGATTTTAACTCTTTTATTGTTTTTATGCTGAATTATTTTGTTGTATATTTATTGTATTTCATTATTTTAGCTACTAATGAAACCTTGTATAATTTGCAGTTTAATTTTTTAGTTGGCCTGAATTAGCTTTTTTTATTATAGCTATTGTATTAGCCAACTTTTAAAGAAAAAAAACCATGCACCCACAAACATCTTAGTTTGACACGACAATAGTGCGAAGTATAACCTGAGTCTGCATTCATCGCCGGAGTTTTGCCAAACTAAATTAATTAAGTTTATCGCTACAAAGGTTCGGTATTATATCCTAAGCCTAAGATCCCTCTGTATTAAGAGCAGGTACAGAAAGCAGCAAAGTCGGAAATATTGTATAATATTGCCGAATATTCCAAGGTGCTTCAGGATACTGCAAAGTATTATATTATATTGTGGATTATTGCACACAGTATTGTAGAGTGTACGGGAATACTACAGAATATTGCAGAATACTGCAAAATATTATAGAATACTGTATAGTATTCTAGAGTATAGTATTGTATAGTATAGTAGAGGATTGTAGAGAGCTGTAGAATAATGTAGAATACTAAAAATACAGCGGAATTTCAAGATATTGTAGAATGCTGCAAAACATAAAATAACCTCTTTGCTCGCACTAGCTGGTGATGGGAAATCAATCTCCAATATTTCTTCAAGATTGGAAAGCACCGTTTTGCAGATGTCCCTTAATAGAAGACGAATAGTTGAGTTAGACATGCCAAGAAACCTTTGACATCAGACTAATTAAGATAAATGAGTGAGCTGCATATTATAAGAAACGATATCCCTTGTTCCAATACAATGTCTCTTGTGAATTTCAGATCAACTACCAACGGATGAAGTAGAGGTTTACTCTCAAGATACAATTTATCAATACTATCGATATTTCGCAGCTTTTACTATTCCTATTTATATCGCAGGATTTCCTATCGAGGAGTTTCTGTCTGGAATCAGTTAGGCCATGAGATAGAAACTGTTTCTTTCAAAATGAAATTAAAAATGTCTTTGAACGATCCAAAAGGCTGAAAATCTAAATCAACGTTCGGCACAAAAGCTCAACTTACAAGTCCCTTTCTTTTTACATCTTGTCACATATTTTTATTTTTGTTTTCTTGCCTAGCTAATATATTTGCATTTAAAGTAGCTTTCAAATGCAAATTAGATCAGTTTTATTTTCGTCTACGCAGGGCACATTGTAAATAAGGTTATTACTGAATGTATTATTTACCCTGTTGGAATACATAAAAATGAAATGATCAATGAAATGAAATATTATAATAACCAGTTGCGTATTGATACTAAAAGCAATGGAGGTATCAAAAAACTGCTCGAATTTGTCTAACAAACTCAACATAAAAACACTTCCATTCAATGGAAATCTATATATACTGCTGCTGTTTGAATGGTGCATAGCCCGGGAAATCCTCGCTTTCAATTTTTATCATCCTTGCAGTTGAAAAACAAGACTATTATGCTAAAGAGAAAAAATTTAACTAATCGTCCATGTGATTTCGGTATATGAAGCATTCTCTCAGTCCTGAGAGTAGGAACAAGATCAAATGAAGACTACATTGGATGATAAACGCCTTCAAATGCTAAAACTGCTTCCACATCCTGAGGTTGACATGAACAAGCTGAGTAATTGCACTAATTCGTATTTAAAAAATAATGCAATCGCTGTTATAACAATTTCTAAAATCGCATCTTTCCACACATTTGGTTGTCAACAAACATGCACAAGGTCAACAAACATGCACAAGGTCACTTCTTTTGTCTTCTAGTTCTTTATTAAATTGTCTTTTAACGAGCAATGCTACATAAAATGTGCAGTTCTAGAGAGCAATCAGTTTAGATTACACATCAATTTCAAAAAGACTCCCTTTAAAGTGACATACATACACTTAATTCTACCGAAAAGGTTTGTCGGGCGCATTTAGTTTAAGGACGAATCCTCAATGAAGTACCCGTGAGGATAACGTGTCGTTTCAAAGATTCCTTAAAAATTCGTACGTTTTAACATCAGGACCTTCTGATCACTGTAACCATCAAGCCATACAGCTTCTACTTATTCATACGAAGAACATGTAATTACTGATGACTTAGATCTACTAAACTAAAAATGAACTGTGCCCATCATTCTGCAGGGGATTTTCTGTACAAAAGAGCGTCATTACAATTTACGAACCAATAACGAACTCCTTCAACCTAAGGCACGAGACATTCATAAGCATGTTGAAAGAACTTTTTTCGCCTGACACTCACCAGAACATGAAACATTGTATAACAGACGAAAGAGGAAGCTAATTTTATTTTGAGCGAAATCTTCAAAATCTACTGGTTTTTCATGTCACTGTGGCTCGGAAAAGATCCCTCTAAGGTGACCTTCGGAAAAGAACCTAGTCTAGTAGCAGGTACTTCTTCGATCTTCTTTTGAGCGCATGGTTTCTGGGGATTGTTCGAATTGTCAATGGAAGGTCATCCCAGTTAGAATTTAGATAGAAGTTAATACATAATTAAAAGACCTACGTAAAGCTAGATACTAAAATTCTACATAGTATATTTATTCTCTTAATCACCTAAACCCAGAGTATATATGGGAGTTTTTCGTAAAAAAAGATGTTCAATATAATATCCGCACAAAGGAATTATGTAAACTCCCTTCAATAAGTTCCCAACGCTATGGATTGAACTCCCTATCCTTTAGAGGGAATCTGATATGGAATACCATTGATGATGAGATAAAATTGTCACCTTCTCTTGAAATATTCAAAAAGAAAATACGTAGCTGGGATGGCATGAACTGTACATGTTTTATTTGCTATTAATTTAGCTTTGTTTTTCTCTTAATTAGATAGTCGGTATTAATTAGCTTATCAGCTGTATATGCAACCAACTTTAAATAAGCTTTTGGGATGTATGATATGATACATCTTGTGAGCAAAGCTAGTGAAGCTCGTAGAAAGAGGAATATCTCCTTCTCTGTAAGAATATTTCGTTTCTATGACACTTGTTCTACGAAAGGCTGGAGTGGCCTTCTCTAGTAGCCAAGATGGTCATATTGAGATACAGGAAAACCATATTGCTACTATTAAAATTGAAACATACATTCAAATTTCTCGCTCAAAATATATAACTGAACAATCAATGAAAACGTGTCAGTCATTTAAGGTGGTAGGGCGAGCAACGAGCATGTATTCCACAAATGATATCATAGTGAAAAACATTATATTCATAAACACTAGAATAGTATTAGAATTTTTACCACGTTGACAGACGGTGGTTCCATTTATCAAGCAAGGGTGTCATATCTGAAAAAGAAGAGTAGAATTAGACAAGGCGTTTAGAAAGTATGAAATATGAAATAATGGACCTACATCTGCGCACCAAAAATTGTAAGTCATAACTTTGTGTAATAAGGTGAAGCAAAGAATGGCTTGAAATCGAAGGAATTATTTAAAAATCAATAACACAGCTTAGCTAACAAGAAGTGAGATATTGCAAAATTAAGAACTATTTCCTGTTTCTGCTTGCATGTGATTAATTTCAAACACCACTATTACAAGATCACACTTCCCAACACGAACATTTATTCCGGAAGCCAAACAAACATTCAATGCTTCTTCGCTTTGAGGTCCTTTAATAGTGATGTGCAATCTATGCGTCTAATTTCAGAATTCTAACCCAATATCATGTAATCTTACTTCACTTCTTACATGCTTATTTTGTCAATAACTAACTTTATAACTGTTTTATTGGATGCTCAGTAGCAAACCAGCTCTATGGAGTGAATTCATAGTGTGCTATTGGAAAGTTGATTGCAATCTATTTCTGAAAGAGTTTGAAACAGTTTGCTACAATAGTGGGCAAATTTTGATTGACAACTAGCGCGATTTCCAACTCGGTAATCCTCTCAGGTATGGGCATTCAGATAGCCAACCAACTAGCTATCAATTAAACAAATCAAGATTCAACAAGTCAAGATTCAGCTAATCAAGATTTATCCAATCAAGGTTCAGCTACTCAAGATTCATCCAATCAAGTTTCAGGCAATCAAGACTCAGTCAACGATGATGTGCCCACTAAGCTCTCTTGGCCAGGTAAATCAATGATCAAAAACCAAAGAAGCTAAAGATAGTACAAACATTCATCTGCACCCAAAAATCTACACTCTGGCAAAGCTCTAGGTTGAAGTGGATTCAGGTTGACAAGTAGCGATGACCTGTTACCTAAGGATAGAAAATATTTGCTACATAAATAAGCAAAGGTATATAGAACACTTCAAGCCATTGAAAACTGCAAGGATTCATTTACTTTCTCAAGGCTACAAAATTAAAGCAGCCTATAACAAACTAACCAAACCAAAACTGTACACTATCTCCTTGACACAGAGAAGCTAAAAAGAAATGGAGATTGTTCTAGTTAAGTTCCAGCATCACAAATTAGATCCTGGGAAAAACTTTGCAAAGAGGGATGATCTACAGCCCAGCCAAAAAAGCCCAGTCTCATTTTCGGTATCTGTGCCAAAAAGCAGATTTGATGCCAAACCAATGACAAACAATAGCTATTCTTCTGCAATGCGTGTTTGCCTTTTGCGGGGTAGTGGTTTGACAGAGATGGAAATTAGACCGGGATGACAGTTAGTAAGAGAAGCCTTATCAAGTTAACCTACCTAGATACAGAGAAATTCCATGTTAACAGACAAGGTTTCTACGTAAGCAAACCAGTCATATTCCAGTCATTATAAAAGTGCTCTGATGCATGGTATGTTGTTGTAAATAATACAGTGGTGGTCGACTGAGCAGCACCTTAGCTGTCAGGAGCTGAGCAAATCTGTTGCAACATCAAATTGCAACATCGAAAATTTCATTGGTTTCCTATCCAGCTTATGACTTGAAATCATATTAGACTCGGTGAAAATCCACACAATATAAACGACTGTGCAACTTCCGGCTATGCAACGGCGTTGAATTTTCAATTTTCAGGAATAAAAGTCTATTCAGGAATGTTTTACTTCAGAGGCTAATAAGACAGTTTCAAAAGTTGCTGGCAAACAATATTGCTACAAGAAATCTCTTGAAAAATTATATAAAAACAGTTGTTCCAAGGGAGAGTACTATCTACGAAAGGCAATCACGAACCTATGGCTACTCTGCGGTAGCTGCATGACCATGATTTTGTTTCTGGCTCTAGAATCCAACATTTTCCATCGAATTCATCCAACATCTCCCATAATTCTTGATACTTACTCAGTTCCTAAATATTAGGAATGCAATTCAGCAAAGGATAGGTAAGGACAGTGTAGGGTAGGTAATGAAATCATCTAGCAAAATAAACGATGATGACGGGGATAATATTGATGATGATAATAAAACCTACTGTAATGACATGAACTGATTTCCTTATTGTAGATCCTTTGCAGTGACAAACATACGAGAAATTGAAACGTTCCTTAGAGATTATGTCTTTTTTAGTACAAGTTCCTTAAATTTTAGTCACTACGCAGTGGCGGAAGCTAAGGGGGCTAGGGAGGGTTACCTCCAAAATAATTTTAAGGAAAAATGACATTTTTAGGGTGTGGTTGCTAAAAGTTTTAATAGCAGTCCACCCCAGAATCATGTGGTCTGCTTGCCCCCTTCCCCCCAAACAAATAGCCAAATGTACGCCACTGCCTCTACGTGTGGGTTCCGTACAAAGCGGTTCCTTATTAAAAAAAACGTACAAGCTTAGGTCTGCCGCCTAAAACAGAATGTAGTGTATCATAAATCCAACACGAGTCCTTAAGATAAAGAACGCACAGTATATAGTAAAAGGAAATTGCAAAAACAATTTATCATCTTTGTGCAGATCAAGAAAGGCAATGAAAATGAGAACTGTAAACTTACGCCAAATACAGGTTTCACTTACTTAGCAAACATTCTGTTCGATCAAGTTACACTACTGCGTCCCATACAAATTTGTACTAATAAGATACCAAAAAGGAACCCTACCTCCAGAAATTGGTCATATATCTGCTGGAGTATACCATCCTGCATACACGATAAATAGCAACATGTGATAATGAAAACAGCAGAGAATCGTAAAAGTATATTGAGCTTCAAAGATTAATATCTCTCTGGTACAGAAACAGTCGGAGGCGAGAGGTATGGAGCTCGAAAAAAGCAAAATTTTTCAAACTGAGGTTGATTATAGAAATTCTATGAATCCGCCTAAAAGTTAATTCGCTAATTATTTATAAACATTTAATGACTAAGATTCTGAAGTTTTTCACTCCGATTGAACGTAAGTACCCACTGGCCTATCTGAGATAGCAGATTTTCCCCCAAACTATCGAGCTAAGTCATAAGAACAGAGCATAAGAGAGAGAAAACTACCGCTTATTGGCTGCAATTAGTAAATAAGGAATACAAAGATATTCAAAATCCATACATTTATGCACTATTAAGATGATTCAGAAATTCCAGAATATGGTAACCAAGTACTGCCTAAAGAAGGCCCATTCCAGTAGTGTTCAAGAAGACCGTAAAGCTTTCTTTTATATATATAAATACTGTTAAAAATTTACAGTACACTACGGACAATAAACCTTACAAGACGATAATGCAGGAGGATGGAAATGCATTGCAACAGTGCAACGTAAAGCTGACAAACTAAGAGGCAAAAATTACAGATTCTTCAACAGCAAGGATCTCTGGTGATTTCTCAACATATGCCTCAAAGGGTCAGACAATAAAGCCAGTCTTGTAACAGATACTGGCGTTAAATGCTATAAAAATTGCCACTTTCTCCTGTTTCTTTAAGCTTTCTATACAAAATTGGAGTGGAAAGAAATGTCGATGAAAGAAAGACTTTTGTATTGAAATTGAATACCGGGTAGGTTGTCAAGAAGCTATTCATTGATAGAATATAGGCAACAATTCACTTCAATACTAATCGCTGTTATCTGAACAACTGCAAGTACAAATATACAATTTGCTATAGCTTGACAAAGTTGGGAGGCATGTTTTGCATATTTCTAGCCAAGCCATATAAAGTGTCACATATTCAGTTTCCTCTCGGTTGATGAAGAAAGTCGTAAAAACACATCTGTGGGGATGTACAACAGCAGCAACAAAAGCTTCACTTACTCTCCGGCGTTCAGTGGTACCTGGATAGCGTTCCTTACATTTTCCTTTAATGGATGCAAATAGGGTATCATAGTATTTTGAATTACCAAAATAGGACACTGAATTCTTCTATCAATGTAATTTCTCTTTATTTGCCTAATTAGTTATTCGCTAAGCTACTCATGTTAAAATTTGGTCTTAATTGGTTCAAATTTTAGAGCTATTCTTTGTGAAAACCAACTTAAAAGAACTTATATTAAAGATCGTAATTAAGATATTCCACTACGCTATTGTAAAACTGTCAAGTAGTACAAACAGCTGCCTGTTCTCTCGACAACATTGGTCCTATTAGGTCAGACAACTATACAAAATAGGAATCAGTAAATAGGTTAGTATTGCATGAAATCATTTATACCTGATGAGACCATTTTGGTTTAAATAATATAGGTAGATCAGCCTGAAGAGATGGTCTCTTCGTTGGGTCCTGCAAGATTTAAGATAGTGTGAACGGCTGATATAACCACAAAAACATATTCAAAATTTCAGCATTGAAGACTTTAAGAAGATAATATATCAAAACTAGTAAAACTCTCCAACTACATGAGAAGGAAAGAGGGCTGTTGCATAAATATATATTCTGAAAATAAATCCACGACCTTCCACCAGGACAATCTTGGTAAAATTCAGAAAGAAAACAAAATGTGCTGATCATATCATTCGACAAATCAAAGTACGACTATTCCAAGAAAACTGACATACCGTATTTCCTCTAAAGACTGCCTCGGCGTTCTTTAAAAATCCGAACTTTATGATGCGGCGTTCATTAGAGGGCGCCGTTCATTAGAAGGTGGCGTTCATTAGAGGGTGGCGTTCATTAGAGGGCGCCGTTCATTAGAGGGCGCCGTTCATTAGAGGGTGGCGTTCAGTAGAGGGTGCCGTTCATTAGAGGGCGCCGTTCTTTAAAGGGGGGCGTTCATTAGAGGGCGGCGTTCGTTAGAGGAAATAAGGGTATGTCTTTTGACTTAGACTTAGTTACTCCTGTTCCGTTGGGAACTTGGTCAACGAGACCACGCCCTTGAACTCTATTTCCTGCTTTGGTAGGCTCACCAGTTCTTTATCTTCATGGAAAGTCTTTCGTCATATTTTCTTCGGTCTTTCTTTGTCTTTCGAGGTCTTACGATACCTACTCCATGGATTTTTCTTACCGGTCGTGATGCTGGTCAACCTCTGCTAATTTAAGCCTATTTACTAACTCTCGCCAAACTTCATCAATTCTCTCATGATCTTTATGTGAAATCTTTAACATTCTCTTTCAACATTTTCGGTGGAATACAGTTTTACTTTATTTCATTCTCTACAACTTTACTCCATGTTTTCCATGCGTACAAAGCCGTAAGAACTAAATTGATTCTGGTCTCTTTTTTGAAGGAGCTTGAGTTACAAATAGTAGATCATATCCTATTGAACACACCCGTAGCATTATAAATTCTTTCCTGCCTACAAAGGTCTGATTCTACTCTGTTCAAGAACGCAAAAATAGACAAGAGTAAAATGACTATGATGCTCGTTAGGTGGCCAACATCAGAATTATGAATTATCTTTTGGTTTAAAATAATCTGATTTGCTTAAATTTGTCGAAGGAAGTGATCTACACATTTGGTTTTCTTTCCAAACTGATTTCATTTATAATCTCATTCTTTCCAACCTGGTTTCTTACTACCGTAGCTTTCCTTCTAACTTGGTTTTCTTTCTAACCTGGTTTTCTTTCTAACCTGGTTTTCTTTCTAACTCAGTTTTCTTTCAAAAGTGGTTTCTTTCTACCGTGGTCTTCTTTCCAACATGGCTTTTTCCTACTATACTAGTCTTCTTTCAAACTTGGTTTCCTTTCTAACCTGGTTTCCTTTCTGAAGTTAACATGATTTTCGTCACAGCCCTTATGCTCAAGTTCTAATCAAATTTCCCCTGCTTACAAATACCGTAAATCCCCGAATTTGCCCCACTGGGAATCTATTTACCTTTCATATTTTTGGGTGGGGGCATATTTGAGGGGAGCGCCTATTCAAGGGGACTAAAAGAGCTATATGACACACGACACATATAAAGCTTTACAAGCTCCTTTGCTCTATAACAGTGAAGGAACAGCCTAGATCTAAGCATCAGTCTACAACGAGGCTTACTAATAACGAGGCTTGTAATAGGGCTTACTGGATGGGGTTTTCAAAGATTTGAAGTTGAAACATCAGATGGAAAACGCAGTTTTAGTGTGAATTTGAGGATGATGGCCACGACGAGCCACACAACAGTTAAATCAGAACAGAATAGTCATTTGTAGATCTTTTATTTCATTTCATCGACACATCCGTAACGTCTTAAATAACTGGTTTGTCATGGATGTGTCGATGAAATGAAAAAAAAGATCCACAAGTGACTATTCTGTTCTGATTTATCTGTCATGTGGCTCGTCGTGGCTATCATCCTCAGATTTGAAGTTATAGCATAAAGGTTTATTCAAGGGGACTTCTTGAGAAGGGGGCAATCCGAGGGTTTACTGGTAGTCAATTTCTAGCATGGACAACGTCAGTACAACTATAGTGTCCAAAAGTTCATTTGTGAGTCAAATTTGATACCTCTGCATTGAACTTCAGGTGTAGCAAATGCTCTCTTGACGCACTATCCCTTTAGAGAAAACCGCATGTTGACAAATGGAAAATATGCAAGAGAGCAATGAAAGAAATGCTTCTTTGGTGGACCATCATCAGATGAATAAACCAAAAAGAAGTGAAATGGCCTTATCCTCTCCAGTTTGAAAAGAAAGGTTTCCATGAATTAATTAGTCTGATTCAAATAAAAAATACATTCTGCAACAAAACCCTAAGCAAGAGTGACAACACTTCTCTAGAATAGGAGTCGCATAAAACAAAATACACCTCGCTGAAAGTCACAAGAAATGCATGCAATTTACGAAAACATATTTCTTGCTACCTTTAAACATAGTAAGATAGGAGGAGTTTCCAAACACACTTAGGTATAAAGAGTATATATATTATAATATAATCAAATAGATAAATCAATGATCAAACTATGGTTTTATTCTCATTCATGCAATACTTAACGTCCCTATTTTCAACTTTATACCAGACCAAGTAAAATCAAACGTGGATTTTCCATTCGGTCTGAACACTCTTTGATAACTAATTGCTTTACTCCTATAGCATAGTAAACCATTCAAATAGCCCGCTCGACACCGGCTTCAGTTTCCAAATTTGCCTTGGAAAGACTAACAATCTTGACCTCCCTCCTACAGGCTCTGGATTTTCCATGTGCAAAGAATGAAGCTTGCAAAGGATCATGGGAACGAGTTGTAAAGAAGATACGTGTTGTATAAGACGTGGTAGGTCCTTACCTTGCTGATAATGTCAAAGAGCTAAATGTCTGATCGATGTATGCCAGCCTAACAAGAAAAATAGTTATGGTAAAAGTGAATACCTCTCATATATTTCATATTTCATATTTGATTTGTTTAGGGAGGGTTGCCCAAGGTCTTTACTGAAAGCAGTAATAATCTATAATGATCAGCATTTAGAGATACAAAGGCTGCAATAACCAACCATCGGTGATAAAGCTAAACCCATAAACATAAATCTAACAAATTATTATATAATAACTTCCGCATAAATATGTGCAACTCGTGATTGAATCAAACGGGTAATAAATGAGATAATAAAAACAGACTATAGTTCAACATTCAAATCCATACTTAGCAAGGGATAACCCCATATTCGATTCGTGTTTCTAAAGAATCATATTCGACAGGACACTTACACTAGGCTTTCAGTTACACAGCATAGCCGCTAACTGTTTGATTGGTTGAGTGCTCTGATAGGATCTATTTTCTTCCAACCTAACTGACCAATCACAATGCAAAAAGGGCCGAAATTCAACTGTGAAATGCATGTGTTGTTAGAATCCTGCATGGTGATTGTTCAATTGGGTTGGAAGAACATAGACCTGATCAGAGCTCTCAAATATCTTGCGGCTATACTCAGCTATATGAGGTTGAGCGGCCAGCTGCATCCTTACTGTATTTTATTCGTCAGATTTGTCACCATGGACCCATCCGATGATCAACAGCCACTAAATCACCATTCTACCAATAGAATAACTTAAACTCACCTTTCCCAACCGATCAGTTCAAGCTCTTTTATGATGTTAGATTGGTGAGTTATATTTGGAGAATTTAAAAATCCTTTGAGACGTCGTTGCCTCGTGTTGTGCAATTGTACCTAGATGGAAAAACATGCCAATCAGTTATCAAGATTATATTTGACAGGAACAAAAATCTCAGGTCAAGTTGAACATAAGAGACCAACAAAATACAGCAGCATGTGATATGCTAAAAAGACAAGATTTTTAACAGGAAACTACAAATTCACCAGTATGCTAGTATATGTCTGCAGTGTGCACAAGACTGGGAAACATCTTGCGAGCCTTAAATTTTCTGATTCATTAAATATACAACGGAACAGCTTGACCCAACCAATGCACTGTTTAACCACCGTAAATTTAAAGAAAAACATAAGCAGTGTCCAGAGTATTGCTGATTTATACAGTGGTCAATAAATAACTGGCCTGGGCAAAGAGTAATAATAAGTCAATAAATGATACTGCATTTCAATGCCTTTAAAAACTGCACTACAAATACTTCCACTTAATTCAAAAGAACAAATTTTCCTTTATGACTCTGTCATACAAGATCATAAGAACAACAGACTTTGTTTCTATCCCAATTAGAACTATTTTATGAGTTAAATTGATGATTCACCCTAAAAAGTCAAAGATAGTCGAAGTTACAGGAAATCAAGGCAAGATGTGATTGCTTAAGCCCTGCAATCTTTCCTTACATAGCAGAGCCACCAAATGTCTGAGAGCCTCATCAGGACTATTTTCTCCTAACCTAATTGACCAATCATCATGCAAAATGGGTCCAGTCTTTGCATGTGTGATCAGAATCCTGCAAGATGATTGGTCAACTAGGTTGGTACAAAATAACCCGGACAGGGTTCTCAAACATCTGGTGGTTATGCTTCCTTATATAAGTATTTTTCTATGAAACTCAATGAGAGTGTTAGGGCTAAAAGTTCCCTAAACTTTCCAGTGGCTAAGTCTAAAATTTTTTAATGGTTCTTAAATCAAAATGGGGTGACAGCAGGCAATGGCCTTGACTTACTACTGATGACTTAAGTAAAAACTACATATCACAAAGCAAACCTCATTACTTGAATCCTGTCCCTGAAGGGAAAGTGGTTAAATGGAAATTGTGTACTTAAAAACTCAGTTTCCTAAATTCTTAGGGCTGGGGCATTAAAGCTCTCAAATTACTTACAATTTTGACCTTTGTAGCCCTAGTTTCTTACAGGCCAGTTTCTAATTAAAGATACATGTATATGAATAGAGACTCATACTGCAAGGCTGTGAATCTCATTCAAGAACTCTTCTTCATTGTGTGATTGTTTCAGTCTCTAAAAAGTAAACAAACGGTCTAAATCGATCTACTATCATACATATAGAATTCTAAAAGTACGTACTGGTCAATGGTCACCCATGGGGGTTAAATAGATTTAACCTTTAAATAAACTCATGGCAATCTACAAAGCATTGCTAAATGGTACACATAAACTACAAATAAATTTTGAGCTCAGCACCTCTTTCAGGAAATCTTCATACCCTATGAGTAGTGCTCTTAGCTCCCAGTCACAAGTAAAGCTGCCAGAAATAAGAATGGAATTAAAAAGAATACTGTATAAATTAGCATAACTTGGCAAGATACACCAATAAGCAAGATACATAACATGCACATATTAGCAGAGCACTAAATGCATAAATGATCAAAACTTAGAATGCATAAATTAGCAAAGCATTTAAGTATAAATTAGAAAAAAATAAAATGCGTAAGTTAACAATATATAAAGTGCAAAACTTAACAAAATATGAATGATAATCTTCTTCACATATTCTAAACTTTCCCAATAGTTATCTTATACCTGAGTACAACTGAATTCCAAATACAGATCAAAACAATAATGTTTGCCTTGGAGAAACTCAATAACAATATAATTATGGATCAAATGCAAACAAAACTTACCTTGACCCAGAGAGGCTCATGTTTGAAGCTTTCCGTAATTCAAATATAAAATCACACTCCTACAATAAAAAAGCATTTACAAAAAATGTACTAGATTGTAAACAATTGACTAAGCATGGGTTTTTGTTAAAGGCTTATAGAGTATGCAAAGCAATATCCTGCCTACCTATCAAACATGTCCATCCAGTTCATGATAACAGGACTGAAGATGGCCTAAGCTTCAGTAGAAATGGCTGTGTCAATAATGTGTCAATAAGGGTAGTGTCAAAATAGTAATGGAATGTCTTAATTAACTGGAATTATCATCAAAAGAAAATCAAGAAGAAAATGTTAACTTTATTGGTCATCACCCTAATTTTTAAAATTTATTAAAAAGTCTGCACTTTCCTCCAACAACAGCATAGCATATACTAAATGCCCTTCCTATAGTTGCTATGTGTTGCAATGAAATCTATAAAATGATTATGCTACTCTGTAATCATTCATTTTAACCTGTATAATTCATCAGCAACTGACACAGAAAGGAAGCTATATGACCTCAAATACAGAATGTACCATTCAAAGAATGCATACATTAAACAGTGCTTCCTAATGAATGCAGCTTCTTCAGCTTAAATCTGATCAATCCAATAACAGGCTATAACTACAGGATAGAACAACTAATATACTATGCGAATGAAGGTAGCTGTAACGATTAAGTCAGTTAATTTGATGGATAAAAATATATAAAACATTTAAGAAGATTATTACTCACACAAACATGAAGAACACCTCTAAATAATGTTTTCTTTGTGTTTAGTGGAATAAGGACCCATTTACTTCTAACAGTCTCCATGACACATAATAGCTATTTCAAATTGCCTAGTATAGAATCAACAGTTGGTTACATAATGCCACAACATAAAGACTAGCAAAATTTCTGCAGGCATTATGTAAAGAATCACAGTCAGTCATTCAGAGAACAACAAACTTTAAAACAAATAACACAATAGAATAATTTCACACATATGATACAATTCAAATAGCAGGTTTTCACTTTACAACAAAACAAAAGAATAGTGAACAGTGTGATGTAACATTAGATAACAATTAGGAGTAATATCTGTGGAGATCTAGGGGGCTACAGCCCCCCTATCAGAGCATGCTACCCCTCCATTGAAAGGTGGATAATTTTCTCAGAGCTATTCTAGCAGTTCTGGTACCCTGCTAGCCTTATCTTAGTCTCCCTGCTGCAAGAGCGAGCCCCTGCAAAGGAAAATTACTGTGGATACCACTGATAACAATCTCATAAGTCAGAAGTCCCATGCCAATGACAATGTCCCTATATAAAATAACATAGCAATAAATGATCAACAAAATTGGCATCTTCCATCAACAACTTGTCCAATTTTGAAGAACGCCTAGTATTTGTACCAAGAATGTGCTCTAGGGTACACACACACACTAATTTCAAGAACTATTAATCAACCTCATGACAGTAAAGCTGTTAGCATAAGCAACTTCAAAAATGCTGCATAGCAAAATTAAAAACACCAGCTTTTTATTTGCAGAGTCACATTCAAACCCAAACAAACCTAATAATGTAACATTTGGAGGAAAAAATTCTGCAGCAACTTCTTTCCCTAGATAAATACCTAATATTTACTGAAGACACTGTATCTACTGAAAATATTATATTTTCTGAACACCTATTTGCACCAGGTGATTACAGCAGTCAGTACACTTAGTAATTCCATGTTGATTAATGTCATAAATTGAGCAGCTCCCCTTAGCACATTGAAGAGCCTCTGAGATGAAATAACAGGAATTTGTGATTTGGATTTGTCATCCCCTGGTGCAAATTGGTCCTAACTGTTGGAGATCATAATGACAGCTGAAAATTGTAGTTAGAGTATCCCATACTCCATACTTGGAGGACCTAATTTTACCAACTTCTATTGTCCAATACTCAGGCTACCTGCATGCAATATTTTTCCATCTCTTCATACAAAGTGCAAAATCTCTCAAAATTTGACAACTTTTTGTATGAAAACATGAATGACAAGGTGATCTCCACCAGCCGGATTGCAGAGTATGTTTTTTTCAGCGAGGTCTCAAGTATGAACAACCAACTGGCCAGGTGTGCACGCACGTCACAGCAATTGCTACATAAGCATTATCATTATAATACCTGGAAAATATTCAGCCTAGCTAATTTCTCCATGCCTTGTCACCTTTCAACACCCTGTCACGCCCATCTCTGGGTGTGCAGTATCACTTTGAGACTAAACACTCTCGTGCGCGCACTTGAGATACTCTGAAGCAGTCTACTTGGCAGAACTCGACGAGATCTTGGTGTGCTAGAAGAATTTCAGCTAAACAGCCACAATTTCAGCAGAACTCGAGGAGATCGTGTCCTCTTACACCATTTACTTCAGCTGAGTCAGCATTTTTATAGCATTCACGTAGCTGGTCATCTACTACTAAAGTCTGTAAAAATACAAATATATATAAAATACTGAGGCAACATAGTTCAACTTACATTAACCTTGCGACCTTTTTGCCTACAAATTGTGAATTCAGCTCTTAATGTGTGAAGATCATATGGAATATTCCTTGATATGAGCTGGCCTAACCCACCATTTTGCGCGGCAACTGAGAACGAGACTCAGAATGAAAGACTGAAAAATATGTGCATACCACTGGTGGTGCGTACCTCTAGGACAGAATAAGGCCACTGTGGACTGAAGACAATTCATATGTAGCATTCTCTAATGTACGGCCTTAGTGCAGAGTGCGTCAAAATGAAATGCAATAGTATCCCATAACTAAGAGGACAGTTCAATAATTACGTCACCTCAAAATTGCCTTTTTTAACCACCTACCCCCATCATATCGTTCTGTCACGTTTGCTCACAATACCCTCTTGCGTTGTGTCACACTTAGCACAAATACGCCCCCCTCCAATACAAAATAAATTGTAAAGTAGTAGAAGGATAGGGGAAGAAGTAAAGAAATCTCATTCTTGTTTCTCTTTCAACTACAGCAATAACAGTAGATGCCAACAAAACATGTTTTAAACAAACCGCTTGTAACAGCAAGTATGTCATTGTCGGTCGCTTGTGCAAACTGGTTCCATATGGATATCATTAAATACAGGGGTTCCACTTTTATTATCTATTTCTGAAATAGCGTCTTCCTCAACATCAAAGTCGACATCGACACATACCATTCGAGCTCTTGCAACGCCATCAGACAAAGCAATAGCAACCGAAGCAGATTCTGCCTTCTGTTCCCAGTTTCTATCTGACAATGAACTTGAAATTTATGCTCAGAGAATGTTTTCCATTCTTTTCTCTTTTTTCCGAATTGGAGATCTTTTCACAATACTTACATGTCTGCTTTTTACACCAGAATCGTTTTTTTATAAGCATTGGCCAGCTCTTGATCAAACAGTGGTATTTTCTTTGCAAAATTCATTATGTTGTTTAACTCTAAATTATGTTTGACTTTCTCAAATATGATTTATATAGTTTTATTTTATCCATTTTATTATTTACAGCTGCCTTACATTAAACTTTTATAATCAAACGTATATATGTATATGTATATATCTAGAAGCCATATTTTCAAGAGCATGCTTATAAAGTCAAAAACACAGCTAACGCTCATTCATTCACATCGAATAGGAATTCAAATGAGAGTGTAGGCTGTACACTAGAGAATGCTACATATTAATTATCTTTAGTCCTCGATGACTTTAACCTGTCCTTAATAGGGGTATGTACTTATTTATTAGCAAATCATGCATTTTAGCACCATAAATATCAACTTCTTCATATCAAAGCAATTCTGGTTTATTTTTGACAATGACTGACCTGAAGGCTCTTTTGCGTTACGTAACGATGCAGTGGAGACTCCTCTCTCTCTCTCTCTCTCTCTGCATTATCTGTAACGCTTTGTAACAAATCAAGACAGCCCTCCCTCTCCCATAGAGGCGTTATGTAACGGGTGAATGACCCCTACTAACTTCTATATTTGAAACCTGACTTGCATTCTCATTTAGCTTGTGCTTCTTTACGCAGCTTTCGATAAAGATTTCAAACTTCATCTATAGGATCAAAATCTGGTTGCTTACTTTATGCCTGCTTTAGATATAGAATAGAACAGTGAAACTCGTTTAAGATAGGCCGGATGCCTTTACTCTCTCCTTAAATATTCACGTTGTGTAGCATTCAGACCTTCCAAGTCACACCCATTCTGCGTGAGACAGCTACAATTTAAAAAATTCTCACGCTCATACGCATGAAAGTGAAATTGTATAATACTGTCAATTCTCCGTAACAGTTTGAAGCCGTATACACCCTCAAGAAAATGGGTACTAACTTACCCTTTGCATACTGACTACGAGTTCCTACATTTTTAAAATATGAGGTAGCTTTCCACTCTGGCCTGTTACCCTGCCAGAATCTTCTTTTAGAAAGTGACCAGTAACGGGTAGACGTAGATGTAGATAGATGTAACATAGCGTGTAGGCTACATATAAATTTTAATACACAATGTATATCCATCCGAACTTTGATCTAACTTTTATAGCTTGCAATTGTTCATAGCTCCTTGGTATCAACGCTCAGATTACCCCCATATAGATTTATTTTCAATGAGAGTGACTCAATGCCAAATTTTGCTCTTTTTTCTTGTAGTATCCAACCTGGAAATTTCCAACAATCACTTTGAATACTGATTGATTAGTGACGATCATCATAACTAAGTGTATATACTATATCAATATTCATTACGAAGGTCAATCACATTTACAGAAACTTAGGAACCATGTTAGAGTGAAAACGTTCCAGCTAGTACTCTCCATGACTCCTGATAATGAAAATATAGTCATTGTTGGATAAACAAGAGTCTTGATTCACAAGTAAACAAGTTATGAATCGATTATAAGGCTTGAAATAGGAATATATTGTTACACTTACATTACATTGGATCACCACTGATCTGCCACAATATACAGTAGATTTTGTATGCTCTCGTTTTTACATTACTTTATTTTAAGGTGAAGGGATAACTAATTTCTCAATTGATGTTTGAGGTGGAAAATGCAGCTCAGTGAAAAGCTAAGTTTCCTGGGCAGAACGACAACAAAAAGATAAAGCATTGCTTCTCTAAAAATTGATGTGAAAAATCCAGGAAATTTGACGTAGTAAAGCTGTTGAAAGTTGAATATCCAGTCAAGACGACTCATATTTCAGTCATCTATAAATTGTAAGGAACGTATTCGGAAAGCATGAAATTGTTGATTTTTGTTTGTTATTTTCCTTTGTCTTGATAAATTGTAATATGTTATTATTGTAAGTAGCTGTCGTAGATGGAACTCGCTGACAAAATCTCCTTTCCACCTATGGCAGCCACGGGTGATGTAAGGTTATATATTCAATTTAAATTCTTTGCTATAAAAGAAAGCATACATATAGGGTAGGAAACTAATTTTGCAGTGATAAACAATAAAAGTGTACAGTGACAAAACCACATGTACTTTTTTCTTATAAGAGCAATTTTATAAGAACATATGCCTCAAAATTGGTAGGAAAGTGAACCAATTAAGAGCAAACTGAGGCTAAAGCACTTTCGTAAAATGATTTAAGACTGATGAAGAAAATTTTTCAATCTCTACAATGTTTTCCAAAAGTCCTTAAAATGCCCTAACCATCAGTGTGTAAAAAGTGGTAAGTGCATCAAGACTTTGGCAAGGAATATACATCTGTAAGAACGTATGTCTTTCGTCTTATGCTAATGGTGTTAAAATAATACCTGTCCTATAAAAGCCCAATGTTGTCTTGTATATTGTCTAATGTCTTAATTGCCTTCACCCGAATAATTCAAAAGCAGATTCAGAACAATTCAGCCTCAAAATTATGGGGAAATTAAGAACAGCCAGCCTGAACCTCAATTCCATTGGATATTTTAAAAAAGAAGAGCGTAACCTCCATAGTGTACGCACATCAACTTTTTCAGCAATCGTTCCTTTGATTGAAGCATCAATTGCAATATCAATAGCAATCACTAATCAATGTTCTATCCACTTTGCGGTGAAGTGGCGGAACTATCACTAACAGCGAGAATAAAGGTCTGGTCAGAAAACCTTGTTGGAGATTTCTCTCCAATTCTGCTAGTTCGAAAGGCTATCAGTCTATATCGCAGAATGAACTGAAGAAAACAACTCTCACTCCAATGTAAATTTAATCACTCATAATCAATTCGTCAGTTCTACTCCTCGTGGCATGCATACTCTAACTAATACCGAAATCTAAAAAATTAACATAACAATATAATGTGCGCTGTACCTACTGTGTATATGCGTGGGTGCGCGGGATTACCCAACTAACCTGAGTCAAGGGCTCCAACCAAAGCCTATGTTTTCAACAGAATGTGCAGTGGTAAATTTTTCTGATGATTAAGTATGTTATACGCTACCTAGAATGTATATAACTGGGTGAAGTACCCTTTTTATAAGTATACTGGTCTTTCATTTTAGTGCACTCATAAAGATGATCAGACAGAGCTTTTGAGTCTGATCGACAACCATCCATACAGGTGTACACGAAATCTAGGGTTGTCCTCAAAAGTCGTCTCTGAAAAACAGCCATTGTCTGCGCTCTACGAAAACGTTGCTGCAAAATATGCAAGCCCCTTGGGAGTGTTGTGTCCAAGAAGCTGTAGATTGGGATATAATCAAGGTAAATAAAATTGAATAAAAATCATTCGTCTTGCAAGAAATGCCACAATAATGGTAAGATCTCCTCAGTGCATTTGTGATTTGAAACTCGAAAGGTAGTTTAAGCGTGTGCAACTCAGCCCATGTATAACAATCTCAAGGGACATATATACTTTAAAGAGCCGTGTAGTCAACTGTGACAAAGATATTGCTTTCGTTGCGTTTAACTGCTGCATTTATTTATTTTCTTATTTTCAGGCATCTATCTCGCGTTTTCTTTACTCTCCAACATCAGCAAGAATTCTGTATGAGAGATCATTGAGTAAGTATAGTGCTACTTTTGGTAGAGTAACATTGATTTCATCAGAAGCCATTACTATCAAGACATTGCGAGCCTGGACTAGGCCAGCTTCTCTTGATTGGAGCCCTGCCACATGCGCTATCTTCTGTTTAAAATAAAGCGAGGCAGAATATGAAAGCTTTGTTCATGTGAGATAAAACAAAAGATACGCATGTGTATGACCTTAGTTAAGAAGATCTGCATTATCCTTCTCTGCTTCTTTATCAAACATATTTTACAGCATTGGCATAGCAGGAGATTGCCCTAAGTGTAACAGAATCACACTACTTCCAACGAGGCTTTAACACTGCCAACATCTATATATGAAAGTCATCAGGTTGTCATTTCTGCATTGACTTAGAAAGGACCAGCTTAATGCACTGGCCGCAGCGCTTCAAAAAGTAACTATTCCATCTATAAATGTAAAGCAAAGCTCTGGTGGGTATATGGGTTTTTCAGTCAATCAGCTTCTAAATGCTAAAGTCCCTGCTTATTGTATCGTATTGTCACTGAATTACTGACTTTTGATTAACGGCAAAAAATATTTGAGAGTAGACTAGTTTAGCTGAATGAAGGATTTTCTCAGTTCACTCCAGCAACAAATGCTCTTTTATGTACGCCATTCAGCACTTACTTTCTAGATCGGCATTATATGAGATTATTTTATAAACCTGATCAATAAAACCATTTTCATTGTTTTTAGCTGAAAAACGTATTGCCCTTTGTAAAAATGCTGCGTTGGACTAGCTTGTTCGTTTTGCTTGTCGAAGTGAGCTGCACACCTTCTTATGATTCAGCATTTGACTTGGGACACAGGTTTGATAAAGCTGCACTTGACTTATTGCGTACTTATGATGAAGATAGAATTGCGATGGAAAATGAACACCGATTGTCATTGCAGAAGGACAGTAAGTTGATAACTTATCAAACTTCTAGTTTTCGCTTATTTTGATACGATGTGTAAAAGCAAATAAATTCAAATGGCTCTGGCGTAGCATTCCAAGCTGCCTAGTAGGAGCAGCTAATCAAGACATCTCCAAATAATCAAACTGCTTGCTAAATCTGTATTCAAAAGATTTCAAAAAAGATTTTGAATCAAGTTTACAGGTATTTGATAATAAATTTTGCGATGAGGTAGAAGAGGAAATCGCAACTGTAGAATTGACTGATTTTATCCTGGAAAGTCAACTCTTCATTTTCTCAAATCTGTCAAGGCTCCTTTTCCTTCTGACAAAATTTCTTTTACTGTGGCAGCTGCTGAGACATCTGTTTCCAAACTCGATTTAATTAAAATTTTCTTAAGAGCAACATTACCAAGCCATTCGATTCATGTATCTATTCGTCTATATTTTTGGCAGATTTGGGAACAAGTTAGGTACGAAAGGGCCCAGTAGTAGCTTATTCCTAAGGCCCCCGAACCATTCAGTTACGCCTCTGGCAAAAGTCATCACTAGCTATATTGAAGAGAATACGAAGGTTTTTGTAAATAATACAGAAACAATATAGGAGCAAGAACTATGGCTTGGGACTTGGCAATGTACTGACATATATGCCTACATACCTACAAGTACCTACAATGGTAATTTACATACAGAAACTCTAGTAATGTAACCGTTAGACTCAAAGATGTGGATCATGAATAGATTTATACTAACGGCCATTTAGTGTTGGACTTGCATTGCCAGAAAATGACCTTCGGATATCTTACATTCTATTGAGTACCACGTGTCTATGCAAGTGAGTCTATTTAATATGGTTTGGTGAATTTTACAAGCATAAATCAGTAAAATCATAAATAAGTGAAATGATCCGGTCCAGGGTAGAGCCACTCCATAGATCTGTGACAGGCTTTTAGCCCATAATACAATTACAAGTATAAATAATTATAAGTATGTCTTTTGTACCCATGAAGGCCATCTCGATCTTGATTTACCGAAAAGCAGCTATATGGTTTCAGATCAATATATTATATTTATGAAAGTGTTGGAATGACCTTCCTGTTGACATAAAACGGTCACCTTCCATCAATACTTTTCCTCAAAAACTGAAAGCTTTCCTTTTTGAAAAAAATTATTAGAACCGATGACAGATAGTCATCAACACAATTTCCAAAATCTTTACTTATAATTATATTCATTATTGAACGCTTTCCCTAATAGGAGGTGTTCTCTCTTCAATTAGCTTAGCTATTGAGAGAGTTCCTCCATAAGAATTCCACTTGATATAAATATAAATATATATATAAATATATATATATATATATATATATAAATATATATATATATATATATATATATTTCTATATATATATATATATATATATATATATATATATATATATATATATATATATATATATATATATATATATATATATATATATATATATATATATATATATATATATATATATATATATATATATATATATATATATATATATCAGCTTACGTATTAATCTAATTTAGTAGTTAGTCTTACAAGGGTTACACATTTAACTAAATAACCCAAAAACTGAATTAAATAGAATTACACTAAAACAAGCCAAAAACTGAATTAAATAGAATTACACTAAAACAAGCCAAAAACTGAATTAAATAGAATTAGAATCTGAAGAAGTAGCCTTTAAGCTTCCATCGAGAATTATTTAGCAGCTGATAGTTCCTATACTTCTACTGACTTTCATTCAAGGTGCTTTTTCTGCGTTATGAAGATATCAGTCCTCCTGGCTTGTCGTGTACCATAATGATGAACATTACCAACTAGCTTCAAAAGAATGAACATAAATAGGAAGAAATTATGTTATTTTTATATATTTATTTATATATTTATTATATTTCATATTTTATATATTTTATATATTTATTTATATTTTAACAATCAAGGATGAAATGATGCAATTTCAACTGAACAAGTTCATACAGTTTTAAAATGTTAAGTTTAAAGTATAACGGTATAGAGGATTCAGCAGAATTTCAAATGTGATTGCCCATGCAATTCTTTTCTGCAGTAAAAGCTCTCGCGTAATTTGCAGCCTTGTGCGCATTAATGTGAACATGATCTATAGCGTGGATAACTATAAAGATCAGAACAAACGTTACTTCAATTAAACACGAATCTTTCAACGAAACAGAAGAATTATAAATGAAATAATTGCGAGACATGAATGAAAAAGTGTCTTTAAACGCCTTTACTTTATTCATTGCTTATGATTATTTTAGTAATTCTTAATCTCATTCCCATTAATTTGCACAAGACTGCATGCAACATAGGTGAGATCCGAAGCCAAAAACCGTATTGCAGGAATAGTGAAAATAAAAAGTTTTAGAAGCAAACCAAAATATGAATACGTAGAAAATTCTTTTAAATTTAGTTTCTAGACTTTTACACCATGCTAGCATCTCTGCCTGGATCTACACTTTAAATTGAACCTCAGTTAATTTCATATACTGAAGGCTATTCGACTTATTTTTTCAGAGGTTCTATTTCGAACCATTCTCCCTTTGCAAGATCTGGGAGCCTGCAGTCCGGTTGATATTGCCACAACCTCGATAAAGTCCCAGAATGGAGTGACACAACATGTAATGGCTATTGCAAATCAATGGAATCCAAGAATGAATCCTAATTCAACAGTAGATATGTTCAGATATAATTTAGGCGTCAAAAAATTCATTAAGGTCAACAGTATCCCTGTGGTTTTCCCATACAAACTTAAGTTCCTCACAGTGAAAAAATTAGATGGCTCAGAAATGACTTTGCTTGCTATTGCAGGGAACTCCGGGCAAATTGAGAGTGCTCATCTAACAATTTATGAAATCAAGTACGAAGCAGGCAATGTAACAGCTAAGAAATTCCAGGATATTGAATCCATAAGTGTGGATGTAGTAAAGTCCTTTACTAGAAGTAACCAGTCATATTTGATTGCTGGAGTTAGACTGGACTCACAAGCAGTACGAGGCTACCCTGCAAGGGTTCTTGTACTAAGATACAACAAGCATGCAAATTACTTCGAATTTCACTCGTCATTATCTTCATCGTTTATCAGCGACATTGAAATACTAGAAACTGACGATAGGCTTGTTATGTTCGTCGCATATCGCAAGGATAGAGAGGGGAATATCGAGCTCAAATCGCCGTTATATAGATTGGATGACGAAAAGGAGAAGTTCTCCCTTCTCCAAACCATCCCAACCAAAGGTCCGACTGATATAGAGTCATTCGGTATATCAAATGAACATTTTATGATCATTGCAAACACTGGAGATAAGATACCTGATGTAGTATCGATTGCTTATAAATTGACAGACGAAGGCCTTCAGCCCGTTGATGACTTCAGCATATCAGGTGCGATGAAGTGGAGAAGTTTGGTTATTCCAAACTGTAAGGAAACCGTACTGCTCTCTTACATAGACCAGCGAGACAATGAAGATCTAGTAGGTTTCCTCACGTACACCAAACATGGGAAATTTGAGAAACTTCCATTGTCTCTATATGAATCAGAACTTAGCTGGTTTAGGCCGATACCTGAGACTATAGCTACATTCTCGATTGAAGAAGAGCTGTTTATTGTAGCCGGGGCAAGAAATACTGCCCATGGACATACTATATATAAAATAGATTATGAGCAAAATGCAAAAGCTACTCCTGCTCAGCATATTTCTGATGATATCTTAAGCGAAATTGCTGAACTTCAGAAAAATTTGAGCTCACTTGTTGCTAGTATTACCAGCCTGGAACAAATAATACTGAAGTTTGACTTGGCACAATACATACATGGGCCAAAGGTATTCAGAGGAGTCTTTAAGGCAGAAGGATTAACAATAAAGAAGCTAGAGAGTGTTAGTGGAAACTTTGTCCTAAATCAAAACGAGACTTTAGCTTCTCCAAATAAATTCCAAGATGACTTTACTTACATCGAAAGTACTATATCTACTATTGAAACTCAGATTGAAGAACTTGACTTAGCGATTGGAAGGGCACCCAAGGTTGTCGGGAATGTCTCTCTACAGTCAGATATAAATTTTTCAACTATAAAGTTTTCATCTAATGAGCCAAGTCTTCAAGAACTCTACATTTCTAGTTGCATTGTTGATAGTGTTGATATCTGTCGTTTGAGAGAAGATATCGTTTTTAATGAAACGAATGACAATATAACTGGAGCAAAAACATTTTCAAGTAGTGTTGCCTTCTCAAGGAATTTGCATTTAACTGGGAAATTAAACAAAGTGATGGTTACAGAAGAGTTGGTACATAGCTCAAGAGACCAAGTCATAACTGGAAAGAAAATCTTTGAAAAGGGCATCGATTTTCCTACCGCAACGCTAAAAGGCAAGTTCAATGGTATTGTTTTAGAAAATGACACCCTTGGCCTGCACAAAGATGAAGTCATATTTGGGAAAAAGTGGTTTACTTCAAGCGTAGAAGCAGGCTTTGTTAGCGTTGTCGGCACGACAGACAGCGTTAATGTCACAGGCCTAAAGGAAGACGCAGTTGATATTCTATCACAGCAGAAAATCAGCGGCAAAAAGATACTGATGGCTGGAAGCAAAGTATGTAATCACATCAAAGTTTCAAACTTAACTAACAAGCTAGATCTAAATGAATGGAGCAGTAAGTTGGTAGATACCAGAAAAAGGAAGAAAACTCTTAATGGGGTTGTCACTTTTTTAGGTGATATACACATAAAAGGCAATCTGTCTATCAAAGGGAAGGTGTCGATTGATAACCTGATATTTCCAGATGATTTCGTTCTAGTTAGAGGTAAACAAGAAATTACAGGAAAGAAGGTCTTTACTGCCGAAATTTCAGTTAACGGTGATCTTAAATCGACTGGCTTAGTAGACAACGTGAACATTTCAGATACCGTTCGCATTTCACAAACAGACGAAATAAGCGGCAAGAAGATCTTTGCCAATGATCTAAAGCTGTCAATGCATATGAATGTTTCCAAGAACAAGCTGGTAAACGGAATTGACTTATCTGAATTTAGCAAGGAAATTGTCACTGTGCAAGGGAAACAAAGGTTAACTGGGAAAACAATAACAAATGCTTCTTTTCAAGTCTACAATTGTCTACAAGTCAATGGCACCTTTGATAGGAAGCCTATAGGATATTACGTTCAGCTCTTCAAAAATGCTTTGAAGCAAGGGATAAGACAGACCTTAACAGCACCTCTACTGTTAACAAATTTGACTGTTAAGCAAAATCTTACTGTTCATGGGACTGTAAATGGTTACAAACTTCCATGTTCATTCCTATTAAATTTTGGTCAGCAAATAATAAGCATTTCGTCTGTGTTGCAGAACATTAAATTCCAGAATAAAGTTCGTTTTTCTTCCAAAGTCAACGGTCAAAACTTAGACCGATTTGGTACAGATATAGTTCGAACTGACAGCAGTTCAGTGATCGGTGGTACTAAGACATTTATTGATGATGTTATCGTTGGTGGGAACATCGAGCCTTGGGGTGCAACAGACAAGTTTCTGTTAGACAATATTTTAAGGAAGAACACATCCCAAGTTGTTTCTGCTTCTAAGTCATTTACACATGTGAAAACTGGAGAGCAACTGCGTGTTTCATCGGAGAATGTTACAGTTGAATCAACAGTAGATGGAGTAGACTTATCAAAATTCAAAGGCAGAATCCTCTACAGAAAGAACAACAAACGAATCGATCTGTCAACCAAATTCACCCGCGTAATAATAAGCAAAAAGCTAACGACTGGCTACATCAATGGTATTTGCTTAAAAACCCTGAAACAGGATTTGGTCACAATAAACACGGACCAAACTATACTTTCAAATAAGACTTTTAAAAGATTTTTCGTCCAAGCAGGAATACTAACAAATTCATCTATAGATAATATCGATTTGGCTCAGCTGTCACGCAATGTTGTAAGGACCAACGAATCTGCAAGAATAGCTGGCAGTAAAACTTTCAGACATATCATTGCAAATTTTGTTGAAATATCCGGGTTGGTACATGGTGTAAACTTGAGCAAAATGTCAGAAGAGGCTGTGATGAGGACAAAGGATACTGTGATAATCGGCAGTAAATTGATCAACGGCAACGTTACAATGCTAAGAAATCTTCGAGCTACAAATGTAAATGACTTACGAGTACCAACTGATATAGTTCTAAAGAGTGTCAAACAGCAAATTGCTGGTAGGAAGGAATATGTAGGAAATTTAAGGGTAAATGGTAATTTGCGGGTGGCTGGACTCGTGAATAACGTAAAGTTCTCTTCTCTGTATCAAGAAGCAGTGTTGAAGTCGAAAGAGCAGTACATTAGAGGAAAGAAAATTATTTCTAATTCCGTAGAAAGCAAGGATGACGTCAGGGTTTCTGGAACTGTTAATGGAGTCGATTTGTCAAATCTCAACAAGTCATCGGTAAAAATCACGGGGTAAGTAGTAAGAGAATTTTGGGTTTTGCAGCAAAGTCAGTTTAATATTTTATGTACATGTGATTTCCAAACATCATAAGCTCACCAAAAACGCAACGACCACTCACTTTCTGTTTCAGAATGCTATGGAATACAGTTTATTATATTAAGAAATATGGCCTCCTCACTCAGTGTAGAGAAGTATACTCAGCAAAGTAGGACTCTTGAGGCATATAAGTGCCAATCACACCATCCAATAAGTTCTATGCTATTTCATTTACTTACATAAAACATGTCCAAAGTTATATTTCTCAACAGTCTACTATTCAATTCAAGTCATACCTTTCTTACTTTGATAAATTAATGAATTCTTCATCAAAATGACGTTTCCTTATGATGTAAACAGATAAGAATCAGATAGTCGTAACCTACTAGCCAATTACATGTTCGTTCTTACTTACCATAGGCACACAGTAGTCAGAGGAGCCAAGATATTTTTGGCTGCTGTAAAAATGCAGGACAGCATCAGGTTTATAGGCTCCATAAACAATAAAGACTGGGATTCCATAATAACTGATGCGGTATTCAACCACAGTCTTCAAAACATAACAGGCCATACAGAATTCGAACAGAAACTGTATGTTATCCACGATGTGCTTGTTGGCAATGGGGGAGTTACAACTGGCCTCATCAACCATGTCAATATTTCTTTACTAGATAGAAACACCTTGAAAACGCACTCTAACCAAGTTGTTAGAGGAAAGAAGAAGATAAATATGAATACGATACTACGAAGTGGAATGACCGCCACATCGATTTGTGGCAAGAAAACGAAGGATTATATTACTATTGAAGGAAGTCAAACAATACAAGGTAAGTGTAGAAATATCGAAAAAAGTACTTGTTAAAAGCAAGGTAAATCAAACAAATTTGTAAATTTTGATAGGAGTTTGTTTATTGTTCATTTGGTGATACATGCACCGGAATGGATGAACTGTGCATTGTAGCTGTAAGATATACACGAGTTACAGGTTAAAGGACCAGAAACTTGGCAAATTTTTCTTTGAAAAATCAATTAGGGTAGCCAGCTCACACAGGCTGCCCCTAACTGATGAAGCCCTCTCAAGTTCTTAGCAGTCATCAATATCCAGGGTTTTTCATAAGGAAAATTCAGAACTGCACATTTTTCTCTTGGCTAATACTTTGAGGAATAGCCCTTGATTCATATAAGCATAAAAGCAACATGCACCTGGTGAGCAAGCATTGAATGTATACATGTTTTGCTCTCATACCTGTTGGAAATGACAATGTATAGACAATATTTTACTTTAACTAGAATCTCTCTTAATAGATATACAATGTAACCTGCACAGGTCTTTCTCTAAAATTGCACGCAGAATCTTTAGAAGTGCAAATTTTGTGTAGAATTGCGTACTAAAAGAAGTCATGTAAATATCATAAGCTATCCTCTTCTTTAAACCAGGCAGCAAGGTATTTCTAAACATTCATGCAACTAACGACGTAACAGTAGCTGGAAAAACGGATGGTGTGAAGCTAGCAGAAGTTGGTGCAGATACTCTTTCTGTATCAAAACCACAAACAGTAATTGGCGTGAAAAGGTTTATCAACCTTATCAGGTTGAATGGCAATGTGACATCACGCGGCCAGATTGATTTCAAAGTCATCAACTCCAAGAAGATCATAACAATTGACTCTGATCAGAGAATCGAGAATCAAGCAGTTTTTCATAATGGTATAGTTGCCAAGAATGTTTCTGTCCATGGAACATTATCTGGCCTGAACGTTAGCCAAACCAATATAATGCGAGTAACATTAAATACGAAACAAAAGATATATGGCACTATGGTAATAGCCAAGCAAGTGCATGCTAAAAATGTCACAGTGCATGGCACGATTAACGGCGTTGATTTGCTGAAGTGGCAATCTTCATTGCATTCTGTTTTAAAAACATCAACAGCAAGGTGCCATCGTCTGTCAAACATCTCTCAAAGCCACTGTCCTGCATTCAAATACTTACAAAATAATTTTGGCAGAGGTAAGAGATTGTTTCAGAATCGTATCCTACTGATGTTATTGGTTACCTGAAATTTTGTTGAATATTCCCATTTCACTTACGGCATCGATTTGCTGACAATCCATATATTGGGAGGTGGTGGGAAAGAGGAAGGAGACACGCATTTAATTCTCATTGTGCATTTTAACAAAATTCATAATTATATATGAAGATAATATGCTCATTATGACTATATCATAGCCCATCCTATTGAATGGATGATGTATGTGTAAGGCTTGCAAAGAATGTACAAATCAGAGAAGACAGATAGTCAGAAACGCATGATCCAGAGGCATCGGGGTCATCGGAACACATGCTCCCTTCCCCTCATTTTAGGAGAAAAAGCAATGAACTATGCCATAGCAATTTCCCAGAGTGTCCATCTTCTTTTTCTGTGAAGCAAATAAATTTTTTTACACTCGGCATTGCCCTATTTGGATGCTTTCTACCCTTCTCTGTTTGTAAGAGTCATATTTTACGTAACCAGGTACGGTACCAAAGAGCCTATGTATGGGGAGGCTAGAGTTTTGTTTAGTTTCATGAGAAGATCTGCAATGGTTGGATCTGCACTGGAGAAAAGTATTTTAATCTTACCGTCTAGAATAACTGTAAAGAAATTCCCTAGGCTAAACTCTGCCTACATTGTATAGAGCTCCGGTGCGAATCTTGGAAGAACTTACGCTGAGAAAATTCAACTGGGAAGAAGTGAACATTAATAGGAAAACTTGGGGAGCTTTGTTCCCCTAGCCCTCAATTGTGCAAAACCGCAAGCACGCACTTTTGTACGCTTGGGTATGGCCTTTAAACTGAAGTGTGTGACATAAGTGCCTTTAAAAACTTGTACCCCTCCACTTATCAAAAGTTTTCCTGTGTCTTTCTGTTGATAGTCAAGAAGATTCTGAGATGAGGTCACTGATACTTAATACTAAATACTACTAAGCAATAAGAGGGTATCGGCTTTTCAATGAAATATATACATACATATACATATACATATACATATACATATACATATACATATACATATACATATACATATACATATACATATACATATACATATACATATACATATACATATACATATACATATACATATACATATACATATACATATGGGTCATTCCATGCCAACTGGGACACAGCTGGACATGCACCATCTCAGATTTGGATGAAATTTGGTCAAAATGTACCTCTATATGAGAAAGGAGAAACCTGAAAATTTTAGCTCAATATCTTATGTAGAGGCGGAGATATGGCTCCCTAAACTTTAGTCATGTCCAGCAAAATTGGCAAATTGCAAGAGCCAAACAAATTTTCTATGACTTTTGGAACCTCATAAATATTGAACCTCTTTAGATAGGACACTGAAAATCTATATGCTAAAACTCCTACAGGTATGCTATGAAAATTTGGAAGATGAAATTTTTTTGCAATACTGACAGATCCATAATGGCAGCTTAAAATCAGAAGAAAATTTATTGTGATGTCCAAAAGTTGCATTTTTGAGGGCCTACCAAGCCATAACAAAACTCTCAGAGCTATTTAACTTACTTGATACTGCAAGAGTATATGGTAGGCTATTAGAAAACATGAAAATATTAGACTGTGAGTTTTCGGTTTGGTTGCTATTGGTTACCAAATATGGCTACTCAGTAAATTGGCCCAAAAAGTCACCTGTGTTTGGGCACTTGGTAGCCTATTGGAGACACTAAATTTTTAATTGAAATTTTTGTCAAAGATCAGTCAGGGTATAGGCTTTGTATTTCAAGAAAAAAATTGGTGGGCACTCATTAGCGACATACTCAAAAGGACCCAAATTTATTTACTGGAATTGGCACATGACGTCACAATTGCACCATCTGATGTCCCATCAGCTGTGGTGTGTACATAGCAAATACAACTATAGAATCAAAATTGCATTTGACCAAATATACCCATGTACAGGAGTTCGAATTTATTTCACTTTAGCGTGTGCAGCCACCAATTGGGCCCTCTAATAGACGTCAATTTGTGCCAAAATGCACAATGTTTTATAAATTGCTTGTTTCTCACGCCAGGAAACCATATATGGCTTACCATACCCATACACCATATTTACATGGGAACTGGGCTTTTATATCAAATGATGCAGTCTGTTGGTTAATTGCAGTGTCTTGATAGAATCCACTAATTAGTGTCACATTTAGCACACTTGCTAGACGCATAGAACTGTCATGGCAGTTATTTACATCAGAATTTCATTCTTTGGTAGTTCCAGATTGTGGTAATAATAATGAATGATGGTAATAATGTTAAGTGTTTGTAGTACAGTGGGTGCTTGGAAGCCAAGTTTTCATTAGCAATCAAGTATTTCTGTATGTGTCTGGGGTGTTTGAATGATTCTTAAGGCTTGAGGATAAGTTGACTGTTTTGTGTGTTCCTCTCATACATATCACAATAGGCCTATCACACGTACTTCACTCGTTTCTCTGGTTTTGTAGAAGGTTTAGCAAATCGCTACTCTGTAGAGTACAGTATGTGAAGGACATAAATGATTTCTGAAGGTTGCAAAGTCATAGGGACAGTTTCTCTCACCGCACTAACCAATAAGCTCGTGATGTACTATTTGTTAAACAATACAACAACATTTTACAATATGTCAAAATAGGCACTAGATCATTTCCACTATTTTCATCGAAGATTATCCAAAGCATAGATAATTTTACATAGTAATGCAAGGGAAACTAAAAGCGATTATATTTGGGAAAGCAAGACGTTGCTCAAGGACAAAAAGTTTAAATATATTCTTTGGTGAAATGCGAAAAAACGTAACATATGTGGATTAATGCATGAGCATAAAAATACAATTTGTCAAGGTATATATAAAAGCAATTAGTAACAATATACTCGCTAGAATGAGATGACTACTGACGAGACACGCAGCCAGGAGTATACATAACGATTATCATCCAAGGAATCCATTAATGTTTTACTGCTGTTCTAATAGTACCAGAAAAAAATTGTTTGAAACACTTCAGAACCGAGCAATAGAGATCATCCGGCTAAGTGATCATCTTTGGAAAAACTGAAAGTAGATAGCTTGCATATTATTTTCGATCATAAATGATAAGAAATTCAATACTTGTCTGTTAGTCTTTAAATGACAAAGGGGAGCATCTATAGAAGCCATGTAAACAAGTCTTGAACCTTACATCATAGTTAGAACACGCGTACCAATCATCATGACACTTGAAACCAAGAATAAGAACAGGAGGAGGAACAAACGGCTTTTAGATCCAAGGTACTAAGGTATACAATAAACCCCCTAACAGCATTCAAATTGGACTCTTTTTAAGCAGACTGAAGCAATGTTATTTCCATAATGATAGGTACTTTATATTTGAACAATTCTACCTAATTGTATACATTGTCCTCTGGAATTGGTATCTTATTTGGTTAAACCTTAGGTTTAAAATACACAGGGTCCTTGCTACTAACATCAGTATTGAGTGCTAAACGCCGAACATTATTACCATCATTCATTATTATTACCACAATCTGGAACTACCAAAGAATGAAATTCTGATGTAAATAACTGCCATGACAGTTCTATGCGTCTAGCAAGTGTGCTAAATGTGACACTAATTAGTGGATTCTATCAAGACACTGCAATTAACCAACAGACTGCATCATTTGATATAAAAGCCCAGTTCCCATGTAAATATGGTGTATGGGTATGGTAAGCCATATATGGTTTCCTGGCGTGAGAAACAAGCAATTTATAAAACATTGTGCATTTTGGCACAAATTGACGTCTATTAGAGGGCCCAATTGGTGGCTGCACACGCTAAAGTGAAATAAATTCGAACTCCTGTACATGGGTATATTTGGTCAAATGCAATTTTGATTCTATAGTTGTATTTGCTATGTACACACCACAGCTGATGGGACATCAGATGGTGCAATTGTGACGTCATGTGCCAATTCCAGTAAATAAATTTGGGTCCTTTTGAGTATGTCGCTAATGAGTGCCCACCAATTTTTTTCTTGAAATACAAAGCCTATACCCTGACTGATCTTTGACAAAAATTTCAATTAAAAATTTAGTGTCTCCAATAGGCTACCAAGTGCCCAAACACAGGTGACTTTTTGGGCCAATTTACTGAGTAGCCATATTTGGTAACCAATAGCAACCAAACCGAAAACTCACAGTCTAATATTTTCATGTTTTCTAATAGCCTACCATATACTCTTGCAGTATCAAGTAAGTTAAATAGCTCTGAGAGTTTTGTTATGGCTTGGTAGGCCCTCAAAAATGCAACTTTTGGACATCACAATAAATTTTCTTCTGATTTTAAGCTGCCATTATGGATCTGTCAGTATTGCAAAAAAATTTCATCTTCCAAATTTTCATAGCATACCTGTAGGAGTTTTAGCATATAGATTTTCAGTGTCCTATCTAAAGAGGTTCAATATTTATGAGGTTCCAAAAGTCATAGAAAATTTGTTTGGCTCTTGCAATTTGCCAATTTTGCTGGACATGACTAAAGTTTAGGGAGCCATATCTCCGCCTCTACATAAGATATTGAGCTAAAATTTTCAGGTTTCTCCTTTCTCATATAGAGGTACATTTTGACCAAATTTCATCCAAATCTGAGATGGTGCATGTCCAGCTGTGTCCCAGTTGGCATGGAATGACCCATATACATATACATATACATATACATATACATATACATATACATATACATATACATATACATATACATATACATATACATATACATATACATATACATATACATATACATATACATATACATATACATATACATACATACATAGATATATATATATATATATATATATATATATATATATATATATATATATATATATATATATATATATATATATATATATATATATATATATATATATATAATTCAGTGAGAACTATCTCATATGTTGAAATCCAACCGCAATATCAAACAGCCCAAAACAAAGTCATATGTTTTTGGTACAGTTTATTGTGAGTGGTAATGGTACTGGTTAAAAAACGGATCTTAGCAGTCAAAGTCCGATAGGAATAACGAGTCCTCTCCTATGGCATTAAATTATTAGCTGCACCAGAGCTATAAGAAGTACGACGTATAAATAATTGACCATTATTTCGGAACATGATCTGGTACTTGCTAGCAGAAGTCCGATTGCTGGGAAAGCTATATACCGTTATTTGCTAGATCTCAATTCAAACGTCTATTCTAAAAATTTTGCAAAACTCTTACAAAAAAATTGTAAAAGTTTTACTGTGTACTAGTTCTATTCGGACCGAATTCTATTATCCTAATTCATAAATTATCATCATCCAGGGAAGCTAAGGAGACCCAGTCCCCCTTCGAAAAGTAGAATGGTGCTGAGCTTTACCTGAGCCTCCTTCTTCTACGGCCCTGCTGCCAATTTTGCCAGCAGTAAAACGTGTTTATCATATTAGGATCCTCGCAAATATTAATAACTTAGCAAGAGCTTTAAGTTTACAGTGAACTGCCTAAAACAAAATATCTATAGCCTTGAAATCGGCTTCTAGCCTTGCATTGTTTCCTGCGACAAAATGTCTTCTGTTAACTCGATATTCCATGTACAACAGTTTCATCGACCCATCAACAGATCAGGTATCTCAATAGCCTCAACCACCTCATGGTACACATTGTAAATCTCTTCCTCAGCCCAATGATTTGTCCATCTTTCAATTTCAGATTCTCAGATCTACATAGATTTCAATCGGATGAAGCAGAGTTTTAATTATGACATAAATCACATGGCAGCCTTTGAAATCGGAGATAGCCATTACATTGCAATTGTCAGGGCACACAAAGCACAGGAAAATTGTGCAGATACAGAAATTATGCGTTTAGATCATGAAAGTGAACAATACATCCCACATCAAACATTATCACAAGCTGTCGATTCCAGATTTATAGCATTTGATTACAATCAGGAGGTTTTCTTGTTTTTAGAGAATGCAGAACGGGGCTGTATGCCGAAAGGTAGGTTCCAGAAGTTTACTTGCTTCGATAAGACCAGGTGTTCATTAAAAATTTCTTCCAATCAGCTTATAGATTAAAAAGTTGATGAATTTCAATGCATATTGACACGAAATAAGTATTAGGCAGTACGGGAACTCGTGTTTGATGTTTCAGTAATGCGAAATTTTCGGCTCGAATATACGGAGAACTAGAAAATCTTTGCTTAGTCTCATTTTCAAGCTACTGCGAACGGCTGCAGTGAGGACTGTGCTTAGTAAGTTCCAAAAGTTCTTTTTACATGCTCCCTATTCAAACGCATGTGCACTCAAGAAGTGTCAGCCAATGAGCAATGAGTTGCCCTTCTAATTCATTTTTATATCCTGTGATATTAATACAATGCCTTTTGCCGTTGTAGCAAAGCATCAATCAACCTTTGAAGCAGGCCCGCAGAGGCCCTTTGTGGGGCCCGGGGCAATGATACAAACGGGCTCCCTGGTGACATTGCACTGATAATTGAAAGCAATTGCAACCATTAAATGATAACTTTTAGAGTTCCCTCTCACGTCATGGGACCCGGACAATCTACTCCCAATTCTCTGCCCTCTCTTTGCACCCCTACTTTGAAGTTTGGCAGCATCTGTAATTGCTTGGTTTTTTTATCTCTCAATTTTACTTTAGTATAGATTAGCAATGCAACTGTCTCGTAGAAATTTTACAGAGATATAGTCGCACAATATTCCAAAACTTTGGACTAATAGTATACATGGCAGCTTAACCTTTAATCTAAAGACCTGTGGGTGTTTTTCACTGTCTTATACGACAATATAAAATTGTTGAAGGAATACTATACATTGTTCAATCTATATACTTAGTACAGTTTTACTTTTCTGACAATGTAAATTATAACACTGTCCCATGAAAGCAATCTAATTACATAGACGTGATAGCCATGCTTTAAAACTTCAAGCGAAAGTTAAATTAAAATGAAATGCGTGGCTTGCAGCTGCAAGGAGGTAGGCAGGTAAGTGAGTAAACATGGGAGCATGTTATTAAAACGTACTAAATAGGCTAGTACAATTACGTAAGCAACTGAGGAACGAATCAACGGGAATCAGTTCTTATTGGATGCTCCATTCTTACCTTAATAGTTGTTATCTTTTCCTATTGTAATAGTATTCAAGTGTATTTTGTAAGTACGCTTCAACTTGTTCCTTCTCTTTGGCCCAAGGACAGAGTATTTTGTACAAATGGAACTTTAACACATCGAGATTTAAAGCATTCCAGTATATTGAAACTCGCACAGTTAGACATTCCAATATAATGAAAAATGGCACAAACATGTTCCTTGCGATAGCACATGAAGAGACAAAACTTGTAGAAGTTTGGATCTGGACTAGGGACCAGTCAAAGTTTGCTCCCCTACAGAACATCTCCAGCTCATCACCAGTCGCCATTGAGTTTTTCATGATAGATAGCAGAGCCTTCATGGCAGTTGCAAATGATTACGACCCCCTACTACAAAGCTTCAAAACACTATCAATGATTTACAAACTCAACCCGAAACAACAGAAGTGGGAGAAGCTGCAAGGGATACCGACAGACCGTGCCTGTGATGTGAAGTACTTCAGAGATAACAAGCACCACTATATAGCATTTACTTCTGGCAATGTCGATGTCTATCAGTTCTCGAATAGAACTGGGCTATTTACGTTCGACCATTCAATCAACGCCCCATCGCCAATCGGCATACAGATTATTCACCTGCAGAATGTCATCTTCCTGGTAGTCGTATCAAAAGGTATAGGACTCTTCATTTACAGGCAAAGACTCCACTTTGAATACGAAGTTGTTGCTGTTATTCCGCACACTAGTGTTACCCACGTCACCGCATTCTTAGTAGGCAATGGGCCTTATCTTGCTATCGGCAGTCGGAGTAACATGGATTGTAAAGGACATTTGGGAGAATACTGTCCAAGAATTCTAGAAGGAAATGTTTCAGGTTTGTTCATGATTCAGTGGTTACCATAGGGGTAATTCCCAAGCCCACACTGGCTTTGATAACTTTGGCCGTACCCTGCACTACACGTTTTTTTTATAAGAAAAAAGTTTATAAGATATGTTAAGAAAAGTGCGAGGCTTAAATTCCAAAATTCACCTTTTTTATGTGCCAGAAAACAATATTAGCTCATTATTTGTAAGCTACTTTACAAAGTTCGAAACTTTTTTTTGATAATCTTGGTTAACAAAGATCAGACTTTTTATAACAAATAATGATAATTGCTTTTAGTCCGTTTACTCGAATAACAGTTAAGAAAATCTCAGACTCAATTTTAGAAAAAGTTAAGAAAATTGAGGCTCAGACAGAAAAGTGGTCTTCTTATAAAAAAACATGAAATTCTTTTGTGACCACGTCCTGCGATTCTCCAAAGTTGCAGGTATTACATTTTGTCGCTTGATTTTACAGTAAATTATGCACAACATTCTTTCCGGCATGCCATGAAGTATTGCATACGTTTGTTGTAAGGAAAATCATCAAACGGGATAAAGAAAACTTTAGAATTTCAACATTATCAAAAGTTGATCACACTCTCAAATTTCGTAGACAACATTCTCTTTTTCTTCAATCAAAAAGTGTTGGCCAAGACCACACTAAAATAGACACCTTCATGATTTTTATGATAATTTTGATTCGAAATCTTCTGATTCAAGTGAAAGATGGATGACCAACTTGGATCGTCTATGATTTTCTTCGCAAAGTTTAATGTTTCGTGCACGGATGGCAGGGCCCATGATTCTGTCACTTTTCGCTCTGAAAGAAAACTGGTATATTTAAGTTTATTGGGCTCCAAAACTTTCTTATGCATACAACACATGTTGAGGAAATATAAGTTATGGATGTTTCTTCTGCAAAATCATCACCATGCGAGGGCAAATTTCATTGGGGATGAGCTTGAAAAGGGATGTGAGTTTTGTCAAAGAGATACTATTTTCATAAATGTTTTTCTACTTTTTACTTTATCTCTTCATTGTTATAACCCATACCAAAATCATTTTTATTTATCAACCTCTTCTTCGTTACTGATAATCATTAGTTTCAATATTTTGAATCTACAATGCATGCCAAAATTCTTCGAACACTTGCTACGATTTACAGCATAGACGAGTAATAGCATCTCCTACCTCCTTAAATAATGTTGTATGAAGCAAGTAAGTGTAGCTTTCCCTAAAGGAGGTGGATGGAAATGCTGCCTGTGTACAATGCAATGAGTTTGGCAATTGACTAAACTTTGTTCAAGGGGGTGTGGAACTTTTTTTAACTGGCGTCACAGAAAAGCAGCAGGAATGGGAAATTCATACGACTGAGTAGGTGTTCCAAGTACTTTTGGCATTGTAGACATGTATACACGTGATAGATGGATCATCTGATTTTCCTACAGGTATGCATTTCCATAATTATGACGCCTGCTAGTATGATTTCCGATGAAGTGAATTGCTGCTACCAAAGATGTTGCTGCTGCTGTCAATTGTACATCATTAGGCCAAGAAAATTCAATGGCTAGAATACAAACAATTCTATTGTATTATAAAAGACGTATGGTTGGCTTTCATTTGACACTATATGAATCAGTCGAGGACTATATCAGGAAATTCTATCCTGGAATTCTAAGAGTGTCGACAGCACGTATCTAATTAACTAATGCTAGAAATAAACCGCAAAGTTTTCGTAATTAATAATGATGATTCATCACTAATTATACTTTAACTATGGTATTTTGTGCTTTTCTTGTCTTCCTGTATGATTATGAAATAACAATGAACTGCCTTGCCAATCATTTCAACATACCGCTAGGACACCTGAATTCAACAAAATGTCTTGCTGAAAGTTCTTCTTCCTGTCAGAGATCCGTATGGATAAAACTCTACGAGATATTGCATGCAAAATTGAGCTATACATCAGATGAAGAACTTGTGAAGAACTCTGAGTGTCTTCTACAAATCCATTGCGATTTTTAATCACATTGCTGCACCTGTTCACGGATTCTACTTCTCTTTAAATCCACATCATGGGAAATATACGAAGCTTTAAATCCATGCCTACGTTGCCCTCAGATAATATGAACTCTTCAGCAACGAAGTGTACTTAATCTTACGGATCTTTATACCAATGTTGTACCCGTATTTTCGCCTATTTTCAATTATGAAGATCCATGCAAGCAGAGTCCAGAAAAATGCCCAACCTTCCTCTTGCTGCCAAATCTTCATCATAAACCTTCTTCTTTTAAGACTCAAAACTAGCCAAAGTTTTTTAACTCTGCATTTGGTATGTTACGGAAGCTTTAACTGTGAATAGGCTATGCCTTTCACAGTCGATGTCGCATTATATGAAAACTTTGCTGAAATTGGATTGTTGATACAAATTTCCAAATCTTCCTCAAATACGACATGAAGAGCAAAATTTGCCTCCGGCTCAGAACAGTGGAGCCGTGACCTTTTCTGGACTCTGCATGCAAGCTTCCAATTGAGAATTCCTTCTTTACATGAAGGAATTACAGCGTTAGCAAACTTCCATGAAATATTTAGCACGTTGGAGTATACGTTTTTTTAAGAAACCAGCTTACAAGAAACCTAGTACTAGACAGCCTACAATTTAAGAAACTGTAAGAACTACAAGGCAAGAGTTAGGGAACTTTAGAAAATTTCTGTACCAGCTTTCACAGTTTTGGAAACATATTTTTCCTCAAAGGATCTAAAAGTGTCCACTACAGTACAATATGTTTTATGTGCCTAGGAACCAATCAGCCATGTGGACACTAAAAAAGACAATGTATTTGAGGCCTTTTTTCGTTTTCACTGCACTTTTTCAGCAAATTAAGAAACTTTAAAGACACCTTTAGAAACAAAATGTTTCCAGAAATTTCAGAAACTTTTGCTACAAAGTCTTGAGCCAGGTTTCTCACAAAAAAGACGCGCACAACCCTTCGGACTATTTTAAGCATTAATGAGAATTGAGTTAAATAAGGGCTTAGTTATTTGAAATTGTCATAAATATTGATAAAGCATTTGTAGTAGGATACAAGTTGTATTTACGTGGCAAAATCTTCGCTGGTTCCTCTAGCAATATTATATCTTTCCTTGGTTCCATGTTTTCTACGTATTTACAAGGAGAAGCATTACTACAGGAGCAAACACACAAAGCCATTGCTCTAACAGTACCTTAGAAACTTGAGCTGGATGGGGGTGGGGCATAATGTAGGAGTCAATTATGCAATAAGGTTAACAGTGTTTATTTTCAACCTTAAGTATGAAAGTTACCCATTGGAAGGACCTGTAGACAGTTCTGGGGACTACTACCACAATCTACAGACCTGTCCAAGAGTCCCCTGGTTACTTTCAATAACCAGAGCTATCTCCTCAGTAGTGTGTGGATATCGATTAGCTAGTATCGATAAACCTTTGTGCTATAATGCAAAATGATGCATACACTGCACAGCACAGGCGTATAGTTACGCTTACCACGGGGGACACAAACAATTAGGTTGGCAATTAAAAGTATCTCCCTAATCTTATTGATATAATAGGGAATGATGGATTCTTAGAGATCATTCGTAAATGTCAACCATAAGTAAACTCAAATAAACAGATAGACATTTCAGTATTACGTCGAAAAAACAAACAAAGCTAAAAATATACGAAACAGATTTGTCCCAAATCAACGTTTAGAAAAGTTCCCCCTCCCCATAAATAATTTGGGAATATTTTTCCACTTATGCTTGACAGTTCAAATAAACTTCAAGGGCTCAGAAGCTACTTTATAGTTTAATGTTAACACGTAGCTCCGTTTGTGGCTTTCTAGCAGTCCATAGGTAATGGCCCGCATTTTATGCTTATGTTCCCAAAGCCCTGATTATTGTTTTGCACAACAGCCAGCAGGCCTTCCTCAGACATGTTAGCTGCAATGAGATACCTCTAACGTCACCCAAGTAATAATCATGGAGAGCGGTAGCGCCACTTTCAGGCGGCAAAATGTAGCAGGTATATATGTAGTTATGTTATTATGTTCAGTTCTGTTTACTTGTTTAACCGCAATATCTTGTTATGAGTTTGCAGAAGTTTCTCATTTTGATGTCAGTCTCCCACCACCATAGAGGCCAGCTCAATACTACAGTCGACCCTTTCCTTTTGCATAATTTTGAATCATTCATAAATGAGTTATATGCATTGCAATTTGTTTCTATGTTGTAGCAAATGCACCAGGGCTGGATACGAAGGTTGGAATCGAAAATTTTGAGCTCCTGAAAGTTTTAGGGACTGGAGGTAGAGTATTGTTTTCGTTTTCTTTTGTTATCCATCAAACAATCTCCGCAGAAGCCCTTCGGCGTCTGGCTGCAGCCAAACTCCAGGCCAGCTTTGACCTGTACGCAATTTGTTTTGTAAACACCGGTCTATGGATATAGGAAGTACCTTCTCTCCTTTTGGCAGAATCGTACACACTTTCTGTATTCGCTTGCCTTGCTTTCTCCCGAATACCGAAAATGAACGTAGCTATAGGAATGGTGCAAAATGCAACATAAGTAGCCCGCATGATTGACAGACTACTTGTTCATGAAAGTCAATAACTAGAGCTTAATGGAGTTATGTACTTGCAAGTATGGTTTTCCCTACTACTCATTATGATAGCAAATGTATTGCTTGATTGCGTTTTGCACTATGAACAAAAGTCCTGTTTGCACAAGTGCATACGATTTATTGAGGCCTTCAGGCCTGTTTGCACACCCAGTGCACTGCAGTCGTCTGGTCTGATATGGACCTGCTATATAAGTCTAATTTCCCATTCAAGACAAGTACTGCCTTGTAAAATCCTGGTAGGCTTTCGAAGTAGAGCATCATTAATTTGATATTTGCTAGCAAGAAACAGTAATATCATTGCTTCTTTTTAGAAACAGGTCAGCTGTGATCTCTACAGATTGCAATATGCTCTTGCAAAAGTTCCCAAATCTATGAAAAAGATGCTGCTTTCACATAGAAGTGGTAGTATCACCCATGATCTGCCAATGCTGTAATTAACTCTACTGTATAGATTTTGGATATGATTTTACTGATGATTAGGTAAAAGGCATTTGTTGAGATTATACCTCTGGTTTTGCATAACAATACTTTGTCATTATAGCCTATGGAAAAGTTTTTCTTGTGAGGAAAACTGAAGGCCATGACAAAGGGCAATTGTTTGCTATGAAAGTTCTGAAAAAAGCTGCTGTAGTTCAAAAGGCAAAAACCACAGAGCATACAATAACTGAGAGAAGTGTCTTGGAAGCAGTTCGCAGCTGCCCCTTCATTGTAACACTATTTTATGCATTCCAGACAGAAGCCAAGCTGCATTTGGTAATGGGTATGTATTTTGTCACATATCATCCTTGCTATCTCATTGTGATATATTTGTTCTCAGTGCAGTGGCTAAAGTAATGCTGTAAGTTTTGTTGCTTTGGGACATACCTAATTTTGGTGTGCAGTGTCAAGCACTTTTTGCAGCCATAATGTGTTTTCTGCAGTGATAAACAGCAAAAGTATGTAATGTTAGAGCCATGTCAGCTTCAAAAGTGTATTCACAAGGCCCTTGTATCATAATTTATTTTGGTTGAGATGCGAATTTCACTACCAGTTACAATCACTATGCAGTATTCATTTAGTTAGCTTTGTATGAAACTGATGATGGTTATATTTGTAACAAAAATACCCTGTATTATCAGTAAAGTATGCAATGGTACACTTTGTTTAGTAGTTAGTTATGCTGTGGGCAGCTTATAGTAGATATAGTATTTTGAATATGATCAATAGTCACCATCTAATGGTATGTATGTAGTGCAATTTAGCATGCTCCCAAATTCTTGAAGTTGTAGGTATGCAATCTTAGATGGGGTGTGAAACAGAGCCCCTAAATTATTTAACCAGCTTGTTTTTTAGAGTGCCTTTGTCTTGCTCAGGGCAAGGTTTGTTTATGTATATTTAATTATCATATATAGCTAGTGCTATGAGAAATTTTGAAGTGGGCCAGTTGAGTTACAGGTTGGATTAGCAAAATGCTGATGTGGACACCAAATCATTCCCATATCATGTGCTGTTTAGTGGGAAGGTGTACTCAAACTCATGACCTAGGGAACATGCATGTTGTCTCCTCACCGTGGTATGGGAATACTTCCCTTGAAAATTTTGTCTCATTTTAGGAAACTTGATAGCACCCTATGGCTTCTTTCAATTTGTTGCATCTTTTCCCTTGTAACACTTGGTCTTTAAGGCAGCTTGCTATTGGTATCTTTCAGACTATGTTAGTGGAGGAGAGCTTTTCACACACCTCTATAACAGGGAGCATTTTAGTGAAAAAGAAGCAAGATTCTACATTGCAGAGGTTGCTGTTGCTTTGGATCATTTGCACAAGGTAATCATTAGTATTTTGCAACTAACATCATTAATTCAATTCAATAGACACATTTTCAGCAGTTACTACTATGTGTTTTGACAAGTACCAACTTTTTTGGGTAAGCTAACAGTCAAAAAGCAGCCCCTACAGGGTTGACTGTACTTGTCAAAATATGTTATCTTCATAGATAGCTGGCCTGTGATTTGATTGTTATTCACATATACTACAGTAGTATATCATTTTGACAATTGATTAGAATCTTGTTTATTTAATTACTCAAGTGTTTTGCTTTCTGTTTTGATTGATAGGCATTGCATTGTTGAAAATAGGTCAGTTGCTATTGCTGAATTTTGCTTCAATCATCTCATGTGAATATTTTAGTCCTTTGTTATAAGATTTTATTAAACCCAACAAAGAGATGAATTGGAGCTATTTCATGAAAAGAAAGTTTTGTCTTCTGTTTTAATCAGCCCACACTGCTTCTCCCAAAGAGTTAATTTCAATTTGACTTTTTGTTCTTTGTTCATTTAGTTTGATATGATTTTCAATAGATAGTTTTTCAATATGATTTTGATTGAATTTAGCACCTTTCTAAAATTCTGTTGGACTGAATGATATATACTGTTATCAAAGGTGTGATAAATGGGGAGGGGGGCATGTGGAGGTGTCATGTTCCTAAATGTCAAAGAAATGTCATGAAGCAAGTCAAGCATGCAGCAGGGACGTTAGGGTGCATTGGGATGTTTGATCAAATTTCAACCTGTAATTTTCGTATCTGTTTGTCCTGCTCGGATATATTCAACTCTCTTTTCTGATATTGCATATAACTTGCTGCATGCTGGTACCAGCAAATATCCCCATTGTTTTCCTGTGTTGATCACATATTTAAATTTATGAGATCACACTCTAGTTTCCAGGACCACAGAGTGTGACCGACACCACACTAAATAGGCCGACACCACACCAACACCACACCATATGCCATATGCAGGCCTTTCAATGAGACGCGCGCTATCGCGCACCAGCGCGCAGGCACGCGCTCGATTTGTCGCTCACGCCTGCACCCAAACGACCCCTCGCGCGCAATTGGCAGTGAGCGTCTTATTTTTTCTCATTGAAAGGCCTACATATGCTGGAATTGTGTAAGCTATATTAGGAGTGTGGGTTGCTTTCAGTTGTGAGTTTTTACTGGCAGATATCGATGGTAGATCTGTGGCTGATCATGTGCCAAAATACCGAATAATCTATATCAGGGGCATTTGCCTTCTACTGCCCCCCCCCCAGAATGGCAACTGGTTACCATGGTGGAAGGTAGTGAATAATGATGTTGCTTTTCTCTGCAAAGATGATCACCACATTCTACATGTGCAGCATTTTGCTTGAGATGAGACACACGCTATTTGAAACATTCTCAAGCTCACACGCATGAAGGGAAATTCTCACGCATTTTACGCAAGTGATACATCTGCTAAATTACGTTTCGACTACTGATGAATTACGGTCTGGAGTGAGATGACGATGTAAACTGTGGTCATAGGAGGATCCAGAGTTTGGTTTTGGGTGGGGCCATTTCGGAAAAAATATTGTGGGGAGGGGAATTTTTCATAGCCACGCCTGTTTCTTTACATTTGGACTGTTGTGTAGAGTGCTCAGTTCATTTCTTATTCATTTTCTTATCTAGTTTATGTGGCATCTCTCTGAAAAAATTGTTGCAATACGAAATATTATCGGTTGGGGGGCCATGGTTCCCCGGCCCCCTCTTGGACCTGCACTTGACTGTAGCCCGTTCTGCCTACTTTTTAATGACAATAAACGGCAGTAAAACGAAATATATTATTCATGTGATATCATGCACAGAAGTTTTACACATGTGTTAAGATAGATTGTTAGCTTTCCAAGTAGAAATTTCCGTGAATACATGCTTTTCAAAATTTTCATGTGATCGCCTAGACCCCTTAGAAATGCCTCAGTTCCTCCTTTAGTGAATTTCTCACTCATTTTTAACTTTGAAACTTGACAGGTGTGCATTTGGGTATTAAATATGTTATTTGAGAAGAGTATCCACGTATGGTACAATTGGCGGGCTGGGGGGCGTCCCGCCGTCTCTGCTTCCAAGCTTATTACTGCTAAGTTGATTGCCTACTGTTGTTTCAGAGCTGAGGTCATCAAGAGGTAATTAACGTTTCTAGCCTTTTGTGAAGCGTTGTTATTAGATATGGCCTCAAAACCTTCAGTTAAATTGATAACATACGACCATTAGCTGTTTTGATGTCTATATCTCATTATTTGAAGTCACCAGGTGTAATTAAATTGTAATGACTTGGTCTTACTTTTTCTTTAACTCTAGCAGCACCTGTCTGTTCAAATTTTCAACTCACGTCCGAAAACTTAATGGTCACAAATTCTTCTGTCAGTTTTTTCCACGTCTATCAATTCGCCAAGCCTCAAAGGGAGATGGGAAAGTTCGCCATATTTGTAAGGGGGAAGGGAGAAATGGCCAGATTCCAATGGAAAATGGAAACTTAAAACCCAATTCTTCCTCCCTGTAATCGTACATATTAGTTTTTCTGCGTTGCCGTTATCTCCATCACGGCGACAGATTGTGATAAATAGAAATATTGGTAATTGTTCTGTGTCTTAACTTTTCGTCTGTAATCGAAACACAAAAAGAAAAATCTTAATAACACATCCTCATCTTATAAGCTGGGATCACTTGCACGTGAGTTGCTGGGTAAAATTTGGATAAGGGAATTCAAAAGATATGCTTGACACAGACACTAGTTGTGGTCGTTTTATTTCGCTCACCCTGTTAGCTGGAAAGGGGGTACTTAACTTGTTATAGATACTGAAATATTGATTGTATGGTACACTGTTAGGATTAGGACTGTTTTTGAGTGATGAGGCTGTAGTTTAGGCGCCATTCGTTAACAGGTACGCGAGAGCAATAGTAGGGCAAGGGGGCTAGGGGAACCCACAGGGACGCACGGGCAATGAAGACAACCGGTGAGCGAAGTGAGCCAATAAAACTGGGGCTCTGGATTTAATTCTAGGGAAATTTTGCTGTCATTTGTTACCATTCAAATCTTATATCTATTTTTGTTAAAAGAGGCATTTGGGATCCCCCTCCCTGTCAGAATCAAGATCATTGCATATTTAATAAATAAACTTTAGGGTGCTCTGAAGATACCCGATAGAATTGGTGGATACGTTTGCAAAATGATTCCGATGCAGAAAAATGCAGCTTTAGGAAACGTGCTAATAGTGATTGAAGTGTTTTGTCCAATTTAAGATATTCTTTATACTATCATTGTAAACGCCATTTCATGATAATATAATGGATATACAATTGTAATGGTTGCTAAATAATATGTGGGTTACAATTGACTTCTTAATTTTCTTCTTGAAAACTCCTGATATCTGATTTAATGTGTAATACTACTCCTATTAGGTAACTTGTATTTGTGCAGGGACAGCAGGGTTTAGGTGAAGTTAGAGTGAAAGTGTGAGAAAATAACTGGCACCAAGCGGTACTCGATCTCGCGACCCTGGACTTTGTATATCAAGTGCTTTATTACCTGAGATATTGGGTCACTCGATATATATTGTGGGATCGAGAGCTCGAACCCCTTTTCATCGCACTTTCACTTTAATGATTCGTTCGTATGTGGTAAACTTGTTCTAGCAATAACAGAGCAAAGCGAAATAGCTTCACCGATATGTAAGTGATAGAGGGAATATATACATTGATAGACGATCTTCAAGTTTATCTTAATGGTAAATATATTAGTAAGTCAAGTTTAGTCCAAGGCTTGTTGCGCATGAAGAATCTCTTAATTGTTGATCGGATGATAATTATCTTTAATTTTCTTACTAGTTAATGTGCTTTTTTTCAAAAATCTAAATCATTGCAAATGTCAGTGAAAGGCTCGCATGATGTGCCGAAAATTTCAAAGGTGGCTTAAGATAGGTTGATAAACTTAGGATCATAATGGTCTGAGGATATATCACTAGTATGCTGGAGGAACTTTCCACGTTTGCTTTCTGCGTTGACATTTAAATTGGTTTCAAACCCTACACTTAGCTCCATGATAAAGAGGTGGCCTTACCAATGGGAAGAAGCGTATCGGGACAAAGTCTATCTACTGTTGTAAAAAACGGGAAAGAAATCCAGGCAGGCCAGGCCCGTAGCCAGCTTGAATTCACAAGGGGGACACAACCAATATATATAATACATATATCTATATGATTCATGTCTTTAGGGGAAGCGCAGAGTAAAATTTCACAAGTCCAGGGGAGCCTTGCCCCCAGGCCCCCCTTGGCTACGGGCCTGGTTCGCATCCGAAATCCGAAAGTAAGGGGATATGGACCTTCAGAATGGACATTTGCCCGGCTACTTTCAACATTATCTTCAACGTTACCTTCAACTTAAACACTGCATTCTATCATACAGAGTATTTTATACGTTGAGAGGAAGTATATCAAGGCAGAAGTAATACCCTGTGTTAATTCTGGTTTATGGAAGAATCTTGATAGCTTGAAAAAGAGAAAGTTTTGAATAGGCACACCGGAGCAGGGGGGCTGAAGCCCCCACCACTTTTCTGCTAATGTATGATGTCAAGATTAGGCATCCAAATAGAAAGTAGATCCCTTTATCCTTGTTAAAGTTCACTCACCTTCAAAAAGTACCAGTAGCGGAGTCATCATTGCCTATTGGCGGTAAATAACCCAAGTTTTGTCAAAACATGGTGCTATAGATTGTCCAAAAGTCTCATAACATGTAAAGTCAGGGAAGGGTTCTGTTTTCTTCGTCACCTAGCGCTGAATATGAATTCATTGCTCTGAAAATGTATGTCACTATCATTTTACCTGATCTGGCAACAATCTTTATAGAGTAGCAAAGAGGCCTGTTCAATTTTCTCTTACAAACACTTCAATGATTTTATCTTCCGTTTTCTACCTAGACATGATGCATATTTATATTCAAACAGGGCATTTCCTACTGAATTATAGGGTGTTGATTGCAAAATCTTTCGGGGGCTCTGCCTCTGACCCCTGCAGCCCCCCACTACCACCATTGTTTCATACTTCCATATAGACTTTGCAACTCATCTACGGCCCCCCCCCAACTCAAAAATATGCTCCGGCGTCCCTGTTGGACACCCACCAATGATAGTATAGCCATTGTCAGAATATGCATTGTACTCTCATACACAAAACAGAAAAATGTCTCAAATCGTTAACTATGAGAACCATATACTCCGATGCTTGAAAAATAGCTCCTTTACCAAGACGGTTGCAAGTCGCACACACAATTTGAGGTAGAAGTGAGATTAGAGTTTGTGCCCACTATCTTTGGGCGCAGGACCATATATTGCTAGGTCGTTCAAAGACGATCCAGCAGTCAATATATTTCTCCCACTTTTTAGAAGCCTATCAGTATATCTTTGTCGTATAACCACAGTAGCACCTGCGTTTTATGTCGATATATGTCATCCTGACTTTGTATGCAATTGCCACGCTTTGTATGCAATGTTTTGCTATGCGATTAACTCGAGTCATTCTTAATAGAATAACAATCGCATTCATAGCACTATTGATTTAATGATATTTCTGTAAACAACATGGCTATAGTCACTTACGCCTTATTTTATTTACTTCGATTTGTATGCTAGAAAAATATTTCAGTCTATCTAATGGGCCTCATGAAGTATTTATGTGGAATATTCAATTTTCTTGGCTTTAATTTAGGAGCTATTAGCATAACTTAGACCATTTAGTTTTTGCGTCATGTTATTTTAGCGATTTTAGCGATTTTAGCGAAAGGACATGTTTTCGCTAAATTAGAATTGCGTTCAAATTAATTTTGTTTAATTGTCTAATGTCTTATATTAATCTACTATTCGCTAAATCAAACTTGCACTAAATCTGGGATGTTGTTTCCGCAAAATTTCGCTGACGCAAAAATTAAACGGCCTAAGGTATGTTGTCGTCTACCGCCGATTTATACCGTTTGCAAGAGTATGATCATATTTCTGCATTTGCTCGCACTCCTCCTCATTTTCCTGTATGCTGCAGCATATATCACTTGTTACGTTTTTAGCACTTTTCTGTTTCACCCGTTTAATTGTGCGTAGTTATCTGCTCTTGGTAAATTCATAAGCAGTGCGCAGTTTTTCATTGGTGCTGCAGTAGTTTTATGGAGCATGGCAGTTGTGTCGAAAGGACATTTTCAGAGCTTTGGGCGACAGAACAGATATGCTTTTTTAAACATAAAGATCATCTGTTGATACATCAGTATTTCAATACTGCTCGGCAGTACGGAATAACCCTTTTAGTATACTGAAGGCTCTTTTCTGTCCGACACTCGTTAGAGTATGAAACGCTGGATAAGGAGCAATGGTGAACCTAAATATATGACAAGATGCTGATGGATTCAAGTGAGGAGATGAATACTGCATCCAATTGGCCGTATGGTTGGCCAGTGGGCACCTTTTCATATCGCTATCGGACAAATCATGCTCGGACGAGTGTCAGACGAACAAAATCCTTTCAGTATACTCCTGATTGTTGCTGCTTTTCCGTGCAGTAATGAATTAGAACATTGAATACGATGACTTAACACTGCATATTCTACAAGCAGGGTCACTAAATCCATTACAAAATACTACTTATGAAAGTTCTTTGTTCTGGTTTAGACCACTGCTCCCTTTGCTATACCTTTTAACGTCGAATTCTACCAATCTGGACTTTTGATCTCTTTGACATTCTTCACTGTGCTACTGTTTTTCGACACTCTTCATCTCGTTGTCAACGAGAAATCATCTGGTACCATCTAGCTCTACGTCTGGTACTAAAATCTGGATTAATTTATAGCAGGTTTTTGTACCGCTGGGTTTCGCATAAATCATTTATGCAATGAAGCGTCTTTTGGGAAAAAGGCCACAACTCTGTAGGCAAGACCTTGTACATTGAAGAGGAGAGTTAACTGTATTGGAAATTTAGCAGTTTTATCTCAGTTCCTGTAGCGGACACGAATCGATAGACATTAGTATTGTTAGAACTTTTCGTTCCACTTTATACAAATTGACTTTGATGCCAATCATGCATGTTAGATAGAGTATGTTTTTCATGCACTGTCAATTAAAAACTGACGCCTATTTTTCATAGTGAAGTGCAAACGGGGGGTTTTGCGCCATCTTTATCCTCATTTAATACCTTCTATATCCCTACATTTTTCCTTTCTACTAGAGCCTCCCCTAAAACATTGCGTTTTCACCCTTGGTCTTCTTGAAAGGTTGAATTTTCGCATACAATTCCATACTCGTTTTTCTTTTTATAAGAAAGCTACTTTATAGGCGGAGGCTCAAATTTTCTTAATTTTTTTCTCAATTCTTCAAATGTTTACATTGCTATAATGTTTAGCAATGGCATCTTTTGTTTGCTGATTTTGCTATTTTCCTTGTTTATGTAAAATAACTATACAAATAAATTCAAGGTTTTAATCTCAATAAAGCTAGACACTTTCTTGTCTATTGGAGAAAACATCGTTCTTAAAAATCAAGACTTATAAGTGCAATGCTGGGGATTTTCGATTTTCGCAGGTTTGCCGTTTTTTGAGGCTCGTTTTCTTAAAAATATTTTTTGCATAAAAAGAAAACATCTCATGACACGCAGCATGTTATTGGCTACTTGGAGTTACATTCAATACCAGCTTGAAAATAACTTATTCAGCAAGTTTTCATGACACCAGCAAACGAATTGAATGTGTGTTGTTCTATTTCCAATAGTTAGGACTTTTTCATACGATATGTTGGGGATCCTCTGCTAGATCCTGAAAGGCACACTGTGTGCTTTCTAGGATTCTTAAGAATTTGAAATCGTTGTAGGCTTTTCTTTTGCGTTTTGAGATTTAAAATATTGCGTGCTTGAATCTGATATTGCTATAAAAACTAGCTGTTATGATTAGAGGAGCATATATATAAAGTAAACCAATATGCCGGGTTTATTTCATTGCCTATCGTGGCAGAGTGGCTTCTGGAAAAATTATGGCCAAAAGACATTGCGTGTTTTTTGAAGTGTGTTTTAGTAAAGTAGAAACTTGAATAGTGGGCTCCGCTGCACTCTGTTTTGTTCATCAGAGTTTTTTGCCCAAGTATGCACTTTTTTTATAAGAATATAAGCTATAAGAATAGTAAGGTTAAGAATCCCTGAAATTTAAGAATGATTTAATAATAATGCAAAGCTCAAGCTCTATTAAGAGCTAGATTTTTGGTTATTTGAGTGTTTCTAGATAACAAAATAAGTGCGAGCTTCACTTATCAAGCCTGGGAGACATTATGCTATGCTACCACACAGAAACTCTTCAGGGAGTGTCCAGCACTTTTTCGTATAATAATGTTAACTATAGAAGTATTAATGCTCAAAATCGCTAGTATTTAAGAATAATATAAGTCTAATCTAAGGCCAAAATCAAACAATTTTTAGAATAATGAGGCTCGGCAAAAAATTAGGCATTCGTAGAGAAAAGAGTGTGTAGCGACATGACGCATGGGCTCAGAACAAAACGTACACGCCTGACTTTCATGTGCCTTATGTACGAAAGAGCTGTTGTTAGCGTCTCTGCAGGTACATAGGACATTATTCTGTTTACAACTGTGTTGTGGAGTTTATGGAATTTGAAGTAAGGAGAGAGTGCTATATCAAAAGCAAGAGTTATGAGCAATGATATCTGAAATTTCTGTTTACAAGCCACACAGTGTCTGTAGTTTTTCCCGTGAAGACAGTTTGTGTATATTTTCACAAACGATTTCAGTACATTTCCAAGGATTTTAGGTAGCTGTTTTGTCCACCCCTATTTATCAACTGTCTCTTTGTAGGAGTACGATTAATACTTTTGGTGCTCGCGTTTAGACTGGCCTTGATTATTAGCAGTTCTTTCGCCTGTATAAATTCTCATTTTTTCCTGCGATCATTATCGCGTTCTTGCTATTGTTATTTTTACAAAGACCATAAGGTGGAGACAAAGCAGCCTGTCTAGATCAGGTTGTTTATAGTAGTTAATGAGATTTTTCTCAGGGTAGTTTGTCGTCAATATATTTGTGCTTAGATATTTGTTGCGATTACCAGCATCTTGTTGCCAAGTGATTTATCATTTTTCTTTTGTCTTTCTGGTTTTGACTGGAGTTATTCATTTTTGAAAATAAACCGATGCTAGGCCATTCAACTTTTCATAAATAGTTGTTTACACTGTAGGGGCCTATAACTTTCAGTAGTGTGTTCGTTGCTTAGTTGCACCTTGATAAACATGTCTCTTTCCTCGTATTTACTTTATCGCCAGGGCGACCGAGAGCTTTATGGGGCCCGGAGCAAGTGATATTTATTGCAATCAATTAATCATTGCATAAATTTTAGGGCCTTTCTCAGGTTTACACCTGATGAGTAAGGCTTTGCAGTTATGTCAGATTCAACCTAAATTTTATGAATATTGTAATTTCCCAAAGAATAAGCAAATTTAGAACTGTGGGTAGTGTTTTTTTTGCAATGCACGTTTTTTATAAGAATAGTTTGTCACCCAGCACTGACATTCTCTTAGCTTCTTGCTTAAAAGGCTTTCTTAGCAAGAACAGCCGCGTATGCGTAGAACTGCAGTGTTACACATACAAATGGACACTACACCAACAGCACTCTAATGCATAGCCTACCAACAGAAATCTATACAAATTATGTAAAAGCGGTGACTGTCTTGCGTGAATATTGAAATTTTAAAGTTATCTGACTTATCAACTTTCTTAGGTCTCAAAAATCCAGTACCGAACTTTCTTAACTTTTTCACCAGCTGAGTACTATTTTCATATAAACCACTTTTTTATAGAGGATACGTGTAATGTTATGAAAAGAAGCATAGAACAGCATAGCCGCCGGATGTTTGAGAGCTCTGAATAGGCCTATTTTCTCCCAACCTAAGTAGCCAATCATCATGCAGGGTTCTGACCACACATTCGTACCACAGCTAAACCTAGGCCCATTTGGCATGATGATTTGTCAATTAGGTTGGGAGAAAATAGACTTGATCAGAGCTCTCAAACATCTGGCGGATATGCTGCATAGAACGTATCCGATTGAAGCTCATCAGGATGACTGCACCATTGCTTTATCTGATTTAAATCAAAACATTCAGCTGAATGTTTACTTTATCACATGTTATACAATTGAATAACGAAATGAACAGTTTAGGGACTACCCACGAGTTCGAATGTGTTTGTTCACTATAAATATTTAATAGTTGTCATGACAGCAATTCCTGTATATCAGTTTTCATGACAATAATTCCTGTATATCAGTTGTTATGACAATATTTCTTGTATATCAGTTGTCATGGCAACAGTTTCTGTAAGTATGCCTTACCTAATTTTAGTGTACAATGATAGCCAATTTGTGCAGTGATAAGCACTAGAAATTTGCAGTAATGAAACGTATATACAAATGAATTTGCAACAAAAGTTACTTTAATTGAAGTATCAAACTGCAATATCAACAGCAATCATCAATAACTGTTCAACCAATAACAATCAATAATTAATCAATGTTTATTCAGTTAGCTCTTTAGAAGAATAATGTTGCATACATTAAAAACGAAAATAAAGGGTGTGACCAGTTAACCTGTCTTAAGGGCTCTGTCCAATGTCCTCTATTTTCAGACAAAATTTCAGTGATAAGTTTTCCTTATAATTTGGTATGCTGTATATACTTGTATTTCTATTACAGCAAGGAATCATTTACAGAGATATTAAATTGGAAAATGTTCTACTTGATTCTGATGGTCATGTGGTTCTTACTGATTTTGGACTGAGCAAATTGTTTGCTCCAAATGAAAAGGTACTGCTTACGAGACTATATAGCGTTGAAGCAATCTTTCATCGTGTTTTTATGCTAGCGCTGTTCTTTCATTTATATATATATTACGATGACTGTCCGTATATGTATATAAATATATATGTGTTTATAAATTTAAGACTGTTCTTTGAATCATTTGAAATGCTCTCCTTTATGTTAATTGCTTTGGAGACTTGGGGTGAACTATGGAGTGTTTGTTCTAATTACTTGACATTGTTTAGCTATATATGAAATAGTCATATACTCTTGTCTGAATGAGAACTGTTGGGATATTTTAAATCGTTTGTCATGAGAATGGTAATACCTCATATATCCTAACTTCCTAATTATGTTTTATTATTGGAGAGATATACAGTATTCAGGCGCCCAACTAGGATGTTTTGAAGGTAGGGGTCTAATCAACATTCAGAGCATACCGAACTCTTTCTAGAGAGAATGCATCTCGAAATCAAATTTTTCAGATTTAGAAAAAGAAATCGTACGAGATATTTAAGGATTTTGTTACTTTCATTAGTAACAATAATATAACCAGGTCTACTTAACAAAAATTCTATAAGCAGTTTCGAAATTCTCCAAGGAAATGGGCACTTTTTCCTTTTTAAGGTAGAGGGCAAGGGTGCAGACGTCCAGAACCAACGCCGCAGTTGCGCGCCTGGTATTTACTTTTTGTTACTGTACGAGGAAGCAAGAACATTTTAGTATGCTTTGGAAATTTTCCGCCTTTTCATGCAATAACGAATTCTGTAGTATCGATTATTCACTTAGCTTTTTGTATATTAAAGGATGGAAGAGCGTATTCATTTTGTGGTACAATTGAATACATGGCACCCGAAGTTGTTAAGGGTGGTAGTAAAGGCCACGATATGGTACGAAGAAAAGTTTTCTCCATTGTCAACTATATTTGTCTGATTGTTTTACGAGCATGGAGTTGAATTCAATAGAGCTATGAGTTGGATAAAGAACCAGATCACAACCAACATCTAATTCCTACTGTGTAAAGTTATATGCTTACATCGTTATATATTTACATATATACATGCATGCATGCATATATATATATATATATATATATATATATATATATATATATATATATATATATATATATATATATATATATATATATATATATATATATATATATATATATATATATATATATATATATATATATATATATATATATATATATATATATATATATATATATATATATATATATATATATATACAGTCAACCTCGCATAATTCGGATCAAACGGGACTGGCTGATTTTGTCCGGATTACAGAAAATCCGGATTATGTAGAAACTTTTTCAGTGTTGCACTTTAGTAGGAAACTAATTGGACTTAGCAATTCTGTCCGGAATATGCAAAAATCCGGATAAAACCGATCCGAATTATGCAAGGTTGACTGTATATATATATATATATATATATATATATATATATATATATATATATATATATATATATATATATATATATATATATATATATATATATATATATATATATATATATATATATATATATATATATATATATATACGTAATTTCAACGTAACAGTGTAAAATGTAGGTGAAGCTATACTAGCGGGTTGCCTCAACCCCTAAAGTTAGGAGCTCACCAGTTTACTACACGCTAATTAGAAAGGGAGCTGATTCCCCCCAAAATATTTCTTTATTTTACAAAGGGGATTGAGCCCAGTTCCCATGGTCCCCCTCAAGGGCACCCCTGATTATGACTCCATTTTAGAAACTCTGAATTGAAGTAATGGCCTCTTATTATTGTTGACTTACTCTTGTCTCCTTTTTCTCCGAACAGTCTGTCGATTGGTGGAGTTTGGGTGTTCTTCTTTATGAGCTTGTCACAGGTGCCTCACCATTCACTGTTGAAGGTGAAAAGAACACACAGCAAGACATCTCTAAGTGGGTATTTTTTTTATCCCGTTTTGTATATAACACTAACTTGACTGCTCTGACTTTCTTCTCTTCTTGTTAAAGTTCATATATCTAATTGGCACAACTAACTCTCTCTGAACAATCTTGCAAATAATTTGACAAACAGTCTTTATAATGAAAAATTCCGATGAGTTTTATGACTTTCTAGTTTTAATGATTTCCAGTAGCAAAGTGATGGTTAAAGAATATAATGCCCTGATCATACTCAAAATCAAGCTCAACAGAGCAGTTATGTCTATTTAGTATTGATTTACCCACTCCTCAGAGTCCACCTCATGCCTCTTCACTTTCCTTTTCCCCTAGGGTTTACTTTATTATTTTTTCGCCAATTCCCCGAACAACATATTCTCACGCTCATTCAATTCCAACCTCTCACTTGTGAATTGTACTATTTATTCTGGAATTGTACGTGCTGAAATATTCCAGGGTCCATTAAAAGTGCGTTGTGCCTGCGATCACATATCTGAGCACAAAATGCGCCTCTATATTAAAACAGGGTATCATGTATGGTTAGATGCAGTTAACATGCACGCCTATTTGTACTGGATCCCAGCTACGCGAAGCGTTGTTACAGTAAGAGACGTAAGTGGCAACATTCATTAGGTAGATTTAGGTCAATAGTGCCTGCAGAAATTCAGAGCGTATTATTCTGTGCAGAACGGAGCGTAGTATTTTGTGCCTACGAGCCGCTCTCGCGTGCTATCGCACAGTTATTGCCTTTCGCTTGGCCGGAAATATTTATGTACATTATAATGCAGTTCATAACTAAATGGGTGTTTTTGTCTCTTGAGAGTTGAGATTTTGTTTTTTTGGGATAAATGAGCTGAGTTTAAATAATATTGTTGTATTGTTGTTAGTCAAGTAGTAGTACGAAAGAGGTATTTCATGAAAATGTTTGTTTTATCTGCAGACGTATTGTTAACAACCTGCCACCAATGCCATTGTCAATATCTACTGAAGCTCAAGATCTGATCAAGCGCCTTCTGGAGAAGAACTCACGGAAACGACTGGGTTCTGGCGAAAGAGGATTTGAAGAAATCAAATCTCATCCCTTTTTTAAGGTAGGAGACGAATTATACTGTATTATCTAGATATTTATTACAATAGTTTTTTAATGTATCAATACCTTCTCAGGCTGGGCTAGTGTTCATCGATGTGCCGTTCCACTTTGTGAAACTGATAATTGCAACGTACTGTAGCAAGAATGTTTTTGTTCTCCTGTATGTTCAGCCACCTTCCTATGGTTCCTATCACTTTATAATCACTGAGTAACGAATTTCTCATCATATTTTTATTATTGTATACGTTCATGGTTGCCTAATTCATCTTTGGATATAAAGAACGTCCAGTTGTGGTTGGAAAATTTGACTATTTTGTTTTCCATCATTATTGCCATGCAGAAAGCTTCTAAGGCCTTCGGTGTCTTTCCCGCCATTGCAACAGATATAAAAAATTTATTGTTTTACATCTAGCAAGAGAACTCCTCTTTTGTGTGATTCTCTACCTTTTCTTTAGTTTTCCTCATTTTCCAACTAATTCTTGTATTGTTTTCTTTATCTAAGTATCGTTTGGATTGAAATACTATGTTTTGCCAGTGTATATATGTTTGCTATTTTTATAGTTAGGTTTATAGCTTGTATTACGCCGAATAAGATTTATATTGTTAAACTCTGTACCTTTAGTTTGGGGCGTAGGCTATGATTTGTTTATGGCAGACTGCACCTTTTGCCATGCGCTGCATCTTCAAAGTTAGAATCCAGGCTGCTTTTCTCCGAATTCACGCTTTTTTACATTAGAAAGAGACTTTATGCTTTCTGCCTAGATGTTTCTTAATGTTTTGTGAGATAAAGTCTCTAGTGTTCCTTAGAATTGTTGAAGACGAATAGGGAATTCGATATCTCCAATGATTTTATGAATTTATCTTTAATTTTACAGAGTGCGCCAAGTTAATTATCTTAAATCATTAATATGTTTGTTTCAGAGTTAGTCAAACAGAGTTTTGTAGAACGCTTTTTCCAAGTTTACTTTTAAAATTCAGCCTCATGTGCTCTTTGAATATTTCTTTATTTTTGCCTTATGTGAGACTCATGTTCCTTACTTACTTGTTTCGTATAAAAGAACCAACAGACTAACTGTGTAGTGTATTGTGAGCGGCGCTTCCTCATAGGTAAGGAATACCGACGCCAATTTTGTCAGAAATGTAACAATTCATCTACAGAGTTCCTAATATCATAGATACCTAGTAGTAGAAGGCATTTTCAAAGCACTCTATATCTTTAAGAGTATTTTGACGACATTCAGTAAGTCATTCTTTGATTGATTCTATGCATAAGAAATTGAACTCATTCCTGCAGCCGCAGAGTCTGAGATTTCAATGCAATTTTCTTCATGGTCTCATTGTCTGCATATAATTCCCTCCTTTCTATCTCCTTATCATGAAAACTTTATCAAAGGGTAGAAGCTTGCGGTTTCTGGTTGCCTATGGGCCTGCAAAATTTGCTATTGAAGAACTGCAGCCTTGCGTTCGACGCCAGACAGACAATAGGTATAAGCAAATTTGTACCCATAACATACCCCAAGGACACCCAGCTCTCTGAAAAAGCCGTATATATGTAAATAACCCACCCGGCTTTGTGTCTGAATTGAAAGAAATGCAGGATATTTAAGCCGACAGCTTACAAAAATCGAGGATCTGGATGTGTTAAAATATGCATCGTATTCATTAGAAAGTCAGATTTTTTCATATATAACGATTGATTGGTGTAGGAGCATAAGTATCTTTGCCGTTATCAAAGGCTGTCCTTGGAAAGATATACTGAAATAGAAGACATGACTGTGGCAGGTAGGTAGAGCTTGTCTTATGTTGTGATATGAAACATGTGTGGGGTGCCTAATTACATTTTGAGCCATTGAATATTGCCGGTTCATTTTGGGCATAGTCCATCAACGTATTGCCCAGCCTATTTGATTTTGCAATTCAGTAAGTTCTCATTAAATCTTTCCATAGACTTCTCTATAACTTAATATGCTTTTGATTCATTACAGGCGATTGATTGGGAAGCTCTTGCAAAGAAGAAGTTGCCTCCTCCATTCCAACCAGTCATTGAAAACGAGTTAGATGTCAGCAACTTCGCTGACGAATTTACCCAAATGCTACCCATAGATTCTCCGGCAGCCGTTCCAACCAACACTGAAAAGATCTTCAGGGTATGTTGCTAATCTTTGTTACTTTCGAGAGCTGTTAGTCTTCGCTAGATAGCTCTTTGTCTGGGAAAGTGCTATCATGTTTACGACAGTCTCGCTTTTCCAACTTGTTATTACAACCTTCAAATTATTGCCCAATCATTACCAAGTATTGTCCCACTTTAGCTCAAAAGAAATCGCGAAGGAGCATAAGATTAATTTGGAAGAAAGGTATGCACGGAACTGAAACTGAATCTGCTTTTCCCCTTTGGAGAATTGTCTACATTATCTAGAGTCATTCCAAGGGATCCATGCTACAATATGATACACTGACTATTTTAGGTATTTGATCTTCTCGATGAAATCATCGCTTAGGCTGCTGATTTGTAAGGGAGACCGGCACTTTCGTTCTACGCATTATCATTCAAGGCACTCAGAGTTCGACTTATGTAGGACTGACATACGACTTGTCTTCTCTTTAACTTTGATACTACGGTAAATGTGCGAACATAGAAACCTTCATTTGTTGAGAGCCTACAGCCTGAAATGAAATTTTTTCCCCAGCTATCTAGAGCCTTTTCAGCCTGATTTTCTGTATAGGTTCTTATCAGTGACCAGGCTAACAGGGCTATCAAGGAATATTAATATATTTTTTTTGTAATATAATTTATTTAAATTCTGCAACAATACAACTATAACTGAGTACAAACTTCGAACATAGCAAGATAATGTAACCATATCAAAATGAAGATAAGCATAAAAAACTAGAAAAGGAGAAAATGGTTTCATTCTTTATCTGCACGTTTTTTTCATAAGAAACCAGTTTATAAGCAACCTAGTACTAGACACACAAATAATTAAGAAACTTTTAGAACTACAACGAAAGAGCTAAGAAACTTTACAAATTTCTGTGCTATTTCAAAGTTTGGGGTTTGTGAAATGTATTTCCTCCACGGATGTAACAAGTGTCAACTAAAAGATGTGAGAAAGATCCTTTGGTTGAGAGGAAGATATGCACAGTTTTGCGACAAATGGCACATTGGAGCCATTACCTAGTTCAATGGAAAACTGAACGAATAAAGTACCCTTTTCGAGGACCAAAGTGAAGATTATATAAAGTTTACTGAAATTAACGGTGTGGACATGAGGTTGATTTAGATTTAGAGCCGCACTAACGTCTTTTGTCTGCTATCATGCTAATAGTTTACTATATCCACGTGTTTTGTGTCGTTTTCAATGCAAATCCTTTTTCATTAAATTAAGAAACTTTTAGGAAACTTTTAAAACTAAAATGTGGCCAAAAATTAAGAAACTTTAAGTACTAGGCCTTGAGCTAGGTTTCTTATAAAAAAACCGTGTACCCGTTGGAAATAAATTAGGCTGTTTACCAATTAACTCATTCACGGATGCTCGAAAAGCAACATACATAGCTGTGTTAGGCAAGGTCTGAAGGGATAAGATCAATGTTAAGGCCAGTGGGCATGCTCACGTCAAAATTCTGGATTCTTCCGTGCGGGCTTGTACTCTACTTGATTCTGTTGTAGGGGTATTCATTTGTGGCGCCATCAGTTATTTTTGGCAAGAATACAATTGCTGACGAGATTCTGTCTCCGTGTGCCGTGAGGGGAAGACCAGGTGATGCTTCCCTGCAATACTCAACTCTTTTCGAGGTAACTCGCATTTAAATCTGTACAGTCATCAGAAATTCTATATTTTGGTGGAATCACTTTTGTTTTTCGGATGAATGTCTTAGGTGAAAGTCTTATTTGACAATTGTGACAGGTACATTTGCTCTATCCGTCGAAATCCTGAACCGAGAGAGTCAACAATTTGTTATCTTTACTATTGTAAAGCTATCTGCACTGCAACGCGCAATAAATTATTTCTGCGTACTTTTTAGAATTCCACTTTCCACAGAGATTATGCTTTGCTGGAAGAGCAATTAGGAGAAGGTAGCTTCTCTATTTGCAGGTAAATCGAAAGCTTATTCGGAGTCAAAATGTCTGCTATAAGACAACGTTTAATTTTTGCTGATAATTTTTTGCGTATATATGAACATTGTTAATTTATTGCGAGAGTTAATGTAGAAAGCTATGCTATTACTAGTAGCACAGACTGTTGTATTGTTTTACAAATGGATTTTTCTTCTACTTTGAGTTGTCATTGTATGATAGCACAGTCTAGCGAATTACAAATTACCTTGCAGTAGTGAGATTTGTAAGTTTAGTTTGATTGAATACAATCAACAGTTTCCAGGTCATCTAATGTTGCCAAGCGTGGCTAAATAGCAGTTAATTAAAGCCTACAAAAAAGCCATTAGTTTACATATATTTCAAATATGCAAATGTAGGGTTCATGATGGGAACCCCGATCTGCTAAGCAGCAAGAGAAAGTTATTAAGGCACCACTATAGTGACAATTAAGACATTGACTCAATTAGATAATTAAGGACCGCAAATCCTTAGCTGTTTTATGTATCTGTGTAAAATCGTTTTCTAGCTAGTTATCGTTCGTAGTTATTATCAGCAGTTGTAAATAGTAGCTCTCGAGTTTGCTAATATATCAAAGTTGTCTTCAAGACAAGGCACCTCTATGTTTGACTGACTGAACCTGCGATACATGGGACAGCCTTAACTCATGTAGTACCGAGAGTTACACATATATGTAAAGATATAAAGCGTAATTAATAAATATATAAAAACTGCACACGTCATGGAGTTTCTAGAACACGCACTTGTGCCACGTGGTTAGTACATAACCTACAGTTATAGTCTTAGCCTCTCTAACTCTTAGTTAATGAGACCAGTGAGATAGCTGTTTATGAGTCAATGTTAAGTGATATTTCTTATTCGGTTTTTTTATAAAACTATACTACTTAACTTTTGGAAACAGGAGATCTGATGTTGGCTCATGTATGATAGAAAAGGGCGTTTACATCTTTAGATTTTTTACCAGTCTTCAAATCCGGATCCCTAGCACTTCGCGTAAATACCATTTACTTTGAATAACTTTACATTCACGCATTTATTTAGTCACTCTATATACCCAAGTTATGGAGCTTCTCTGCCTTATATGAGGTACGTTCTTTGCAGGCTGGTATATTGCTTTACGCAACAGGTTTTAATGTGTATCTTGTGCCAAACAGTCAGCATTAGCGAAGATTTGTCTTCATTTCATTTTCAACTTGACATTTTAGACGATGTATCAATAAAGAGACAAAAGTAGAATATGCTGTGAAGATAATTAGCAAAAGGTGAACTTTGTTTCTTGAACAATGAAGAAATGAGGCTAGACTTTTACTTTTCGTAAATCAACACGTTTGACACACTTTTAGACAGAGAGCCTTAGTGGCTGCAAATTACTCTTCTAGCCTCTTTGCTGCTCTTCTTCTTTATACGATAGAATTCTATTCACTACCGAGGCTCTGAAGTATAAGCAAGTTTGCAATCATGTCACTCAGGCCTGCACTGCATTGCAGTTTTGGAGCACTCTAGTAGGCACATTTGCTACGAGACTTTCCAAATACAATCAGAGTACCCAAGAATTCTTTATCAAATGTAAATACTTACTAAATTTCTACTTTTCTGTAGGGGATATGTCGTTATGTCAATAATTTCTTACAGGTTGGATCACAGTCGAGAAATCAACACGTTGAGAGTGTGCCAAGGCCATCCTAATGTTGTCACTTTACACGAGATTCACCAGGATGATGTGAGCTTGGCGCTATTTTCGTATTGAGTAGTTCTTGATTTCTATGAACTTTTGAAAATGATTCTGATGTTTTTCTCTAGTTTTACAACGGTATTTTGATATGCTAATAGGCTTGTTCCACCATGTTGTACGTAGCTTGATAAAGTAATCTATATTTACCTCTGCGGCATTTATTTTCAATTTCATTCCATTTCATTTTATTTTATCACATTTATTGATTCTAATAGGTTTTTTATTTCTTTGTAGTTTATAATTCCTGCAGCCGTCACCTTCCGAGCTTATTTTACTTCATCTGCAAATATATAAGCTTATTTTAGCTCATTCTCCTTTCAACGGTCCTCTTCACAGTCGTTAGCCATAGGTGATTTAGGCGCTGGGGTATTCTATGGAGGTCAGAACATTCGTCGTGAACCAAAGCTTTATTACAAACTTTAGAGCCAAAGTGAGGGGAAAGAGAACCTTAATGCCCTAATGAGGATTACTTTTCGACTCTCCCATTAATAAACTGTACCGATACAGTTGGCTTGGACCCATTGAGGGGTCCGTCAATGGTATGAGCGTATCTATGGAAGTCTTTAGCGTAATGTATGTAGTCTCATATTGATAAGAACATAAGAAGGAATCGTTAGCAATAGCAATATGCAACATCTTCAAGTTGAACAGAATACGCCCATTTGTACTTGCTGTTGTCTACTCTATATCGTGGATATAGATCGTGGTTAAGCATTATATAGTACTGAAATTTGTTAGTATTTCTATCCGATCTTTCAGTTATGTTAAAGTAAATTGATTTTTATTTCAATTATGAGTTAATTTTTGTTTCAGCTGCACACGTACCTGGTTCTTGAATTGCTCGAAGGTGGAGAGCTACTAGATAGAATAAAAATGAAAAAGAATTTCACGGAAGCAGAAGCAAGGAGATTAATGATCAAATTGGCATCTGTTGTGCATTTCATGCATGAAAGAGGAGTGGTTCATAGAGACCTAAAACCAGAGGTAATCATTCCATATTCAGACATCTCACATTGAAATTGTACAAACAATTGAGAACTGACGCAAGCCATGCTTTCAAAGCTTCAGAATCACCAGATGGGAGCTGACCTCTGATTAGAGACTTGATGTCAAGATTGCAGACTAAGATCATCGTGAAGATAGACGGCTCATTGATCTTTGTTGATTTATTCTTGCCCTGGTAGACGGCATAAGAACCTTGATTAAAGGATATGAATGGTTAAACTTAACGATCTGACGTAGCCATGCAAGAGAAATAAACATTCGGACTTGGGCGTATAAAAATTGGTTTGTTATGATCCTGTGTCATTCTCAGTGAAGGATTACTAGTGAAAATCAGGTTTTATATATGTAGTATTAAATTTAGTTATAAATCTACAAATGAAGATAGCTCACTGTAAAGAAAACAGTCGGCTTGGAAATCTCACTAGATTCAGAATAGAATGGAAAGAAACAGGTTTGAAAGTTTAGCAATGTACGATCTCTAATCTATAGTAAACCTCCATGAGTCAACAATTCAAAGTCATTAGTTGTAGGTTCATTTGTTAGGACTCTTGTGGCACACGTTTGTTTTTATGTCCTCTCATTTTTTGTGCCCGCTTGTATATTCTCTCAGAGTTTCCTTATACTTTCATGCAGAATTTACTATTCGTCGATGATTCAAACGATGCCGAATTGAAAGTTGTTGATTTTGGGTTTGCACGATTCAAAGGTAACCAACCTCTTCAAACGCCTTGCTTCACTCTGTCGTATGCAGCACCAGAAGTTCTTAAACATGCTACAAATGAAGCCATCAATGGCTACGACGAGGCATGCGATATATGGAGCCTTGGAGTCATCTTGGTGAGACAGTTATTGTCTTTAGTTACTTGAAATTAGTTTGTCAGTTGACCACGCCGAATAGCGATTTGCATTTTGTCTACCATATGTTTTGCTAGCATTTGGCTAGACTATTTTGCAGGTGGATTTAGTCCCAATTCTGAGCGGCTTTTTTGGTATATTACTTCTTTGCCATTCGTAAATTCTGAGTTTCATGCCTTGGTCTACTGATCTGATAAACTTTTTTATATTGTGCTCGTTCATTCTCACTTAAGCGCTTTTGTTAGCAGTTACAAGACGAGAATAACTAGTGGCCCATTCTATCCCAAGGGCAGAAGGAAGAACCATGCTGTGGATCTCTAGACTTCTAGAATTTTAGAAGCTTGGTCAATCTTATGTTGTGATTTTGATCCAGCTGTCGAGTTCCGACAAGGCTGAAAATCATGCGCTTTCAGTTGGCATTATAAAACTTCTCTAACTTTCTCCAAGAAGAAACATTTCGTTTGAAACTTTCTGTAGCCATTGCATCTTTGCATCTCTCTTTCAGTACACAATGCTATCTGGCAAAGTACCCTTCCAATCGTCATCTGCTTATGAGCCATCGGCGATTGCGATTGCACGGAGTATTATGGATGGTTGTGTAAGCTTTGAAGGAGATGAATGGACAAGTGTGTCATCATCTGCCAAAGATCTTATTCTAGGTAAGCGGCATCAAATTCGTACTCCATCTTCATCAATGTGAATTTTAGCTGGTTCTTTTCATGCGGATGTGAGCTGATTCTGCGAGGGAGGTGTGCTTCAGGCACGAAGCCAGCACCCAAATGGTTGAAGGCACAGCCGACCATTGGTCCCTAGCCCTAAGTATTTTGAGCACTCCTTTCAATTAAGCAGCCGAGAGTACAAACTTGTACTGTAAAATGATGCCCCTAATACATTCGCTGCTGTTGGTTGTTTTGTGTCAAATGTTCCACTTTATGTAAGCATTTGGACAAAAACCTACTGTCATATTGAAACTGTTGTTGCCTCTTTTAGTCAATGGCCTTAGAGTTCATTTTTTTGTGTAATTGGAGTTTTCTCCATATAACTTGTACCAGATATTGGAACCTTAAAATATGCATCGAAATAAAAGTGCATCAATATTGATGTTAGTTGTTTAAGATGGAATCAGGCATCTGATTTTTGGAAATATGAGAGTATGCTTTGTAATATGGTTAATGCTAACCAATGTTTGTAATTACTACAAAAAGAGCACCAAAATAGAAAATTGCTACAGAAAGAGTTTGAAAATTGCTTGATGTTGTCATCATAATCTATTCTTACGTAATTATCTCTTGGGCTAAGCTGAGGGCTCCTTCACAAGATAAATTTCGAAGCGCTTTGAAGCTCGCGGTGCCTTGAGTTCAGTTCGGTGTATGGTCTAAGTCAGTAGAATTTTCACATTGGTAAGGGCGAACTGAAGCTCAAAGTGCTCTACACTCAGTTCGGATTTTCCAACTCCTTTTAAATTTCAAAGGGATTTGAGAATGTCATATGAACAGATATTTTTCAAAGCGATTGTACTGAGAGAATGCGTATTACTCAACGGAATAGACTTATAATTGTTTGGTTTCACGTGAAGAAGTCATGATGTTTTCAACGCGCTTTGAAATTTTCATGTGAGCATACAGCACATTCAAGGTGACCGAATTTAACTCACTGCGCCTTGAGTTTCAGTGACCTTCTAAATTTTTCATGTTAAGGGGCTTTGAGACTGAAAATTTCTGTCTTCTTCCCCTGAAGGTTTACTAACGGTAGATCCAAGGCGCCGCCTAACGTTGGTAAGTCTGCTGTCTCATGATTGGATTTGTGGCCGTGTTGATGTCCCAACGACCCCCTTAATGACACCAGATATCCTTGATATGTCCGGCTCGCACGTCGGTACCGCCTTGCGCGTGGCAATGAATGCGTACCATAAAGCCGCCAGGACTGGATTCACTCTGATGGACGTGTCTAATGCACCGTTAGCCAAGCGCCGTAAGAAGAAGAATTTTTCAAGTGAGTCTCAGAAAGGAAGTGATGATAGCACTGAAACAAATGATAGCAAGACTGATACCCAAACCTTGTCTGGAAAAGATGATATTGTTGCCGTGGGCAGCAGCGACAGCGAACAGAAGTTGTCAGTTAGCAGCGGCATTAAAGGGGATATCCCCGCTTTGGCTGTTTGCCTTTCACCTTCAATGAGCAGCCAGAGGATTGTAGAAACTATTGCAACAAGTCGCGAGCCTCCTCCCCTGCGTCCAATTTCCAGCGATTATGACAGCGTTTTATCCGGATGTTCCTCTAATAGCACCGAATCTAATTTCTTCTTTAAAGAATTTCTCGATTCTGGTTCTGCACAGATGTACTCTCATGGTCATAGTCGATATATGAAGGGTAGTAGTTCTTCGCGTAGTGTTACGAACGATTCTGATTCTACGAGCCATAGGGAATATGATCACACTGGTAACCAAAGACAGGCTGTTATTCAGCACCCCTTGCCTTATTCTAGAGAAGGCTTTGCTCCTACGCATGGTACTGATAACAAAGTTGTGGTACAGCGTGCGCATGGAATGAGCCAGTATACTTGTAGTACAACGAAGCAATCGAGAGCATCTGACTCGGATGTTATGAATAACAACATCCTTGATATTGCATTGAGCGGACTGCGAGAAGGTAACCTTTCGCGGAAGCGGCCTTATCAGCCGTAGGGCGTTAGTATTTGATTTTTCCCTTTAAGTTTACTAAGTATTTAGCAAATATCGTGGAAAATCGATTAACAGTATAATAGCGGTTTTATGTCATTGAAACGAGTGTTAACTCTTGCCTGTGTCGACTAGCCTGTTTTATGTCTTAAAGTCAGGCGTTAATTTCTAGATAGTTATTTAAATTTTCTATGTAGTGCACATTGTAGTTTAACTGAGTGGAATGAATGAGGCTGTTGGGAGTCCTCTATAAAAGCATTTAGAACTTATATCTCTAATAGCATACTGCCATAGGCTGCTTATTGGACAATTATTTCCATCGGCAATGCAGAATAGGCTTGGATGAGTAAGATAATTGACTCATGTAGTTAGTTAGAGCCTTCGATGACTGCTATATATAAATATATATATATATATATATATATATATATATATATATATATATATATATATATATATATATATATATATATATATATATATATATATATATATATATATATATATATATATATATATATATATATTGTTAATATTCCTAAATCAATACATCGGGGCTACTCCCTACAATGAACATTACATATATATAGGTGAGAAAGGTCTTTAATTAAGTCCCAGGATGCATTTCCACCCTGTTTTCAATTTTGTATGGCATGTAGAGATGCGTGATTGCTAAGTATTTTAATGCATTCCTACCAGATTATTCTTGTTTGTAGATTTTGTGAAGTATCTTATCCAATTGTAAATTTTTCATATATTAAGATAACTGCAAACAAATAGCATTACATTTCCGTAGATAGGTTTGTTAATTTGTACGAATTTACTTATAGTGATGTTAATTTCTTGCAACGTAATTGCAACCTTAATGCAAAGTAATTGCAAGGTAATTACAACGTTAATGCAACGCAATTGCAATGTTAATGCAGAGTAATAGCAAGGTAATTGCAACGTTGATGCATAGTAATTGCAAGGTAATTGCAACGTTGTTACAAAATAATTAGTTGTTTCAGATGTGCCACATCAGGTTTTTTGGCATTGTCACTAAATGTAGCCCATTTTGATTGGTGATGAGCATTTTAAAGAGGATTTTAAGCCTAGTTGAGAAACCCCAGTGGTTTGCATTCTTGGCTGTATGTTTATTTTGGCGCTTTTTTGTCTACTTTTGTGTGCATTACTTTCTGGTAACTTTACCAGAAGCTACTGCACCTTGAAGAGATCAACTCGAGTATTTGTGCTAAATTAAGCTAAAGTCTATTGTGAGAATTCACCACACTTTCAACATTTTAACCTACAACCGTCGGTTTATGTTCTCTCCCTGATACATAAAATTAGATGCATTTCCTACGGTTTTTTAGTGGATGCAGTGTCCTATAATCCCGTGGAAATAGTGACTGAGCTTTTCGGACAATTTCTCCTTTCAGAAGGTAGACAAGTTGAGGGTGGCCTGTTTAGGCCAATTGTTATTATACTATATCTACAAGACTCAGATTCAATCTTATCATTTGAGTGAAATTCAGTTAATTTTTCTAAGCTTTTTAATGTATTATTCTTACAACATAACATGCCAGTACTGACTTTATTTGCTGTACCTCAGCAACCATCACAATTTCAAAGTCTTCGTTCTTCGTATTTTGTGTTATTTTACGAAAGATGGCTGAAGTTGCAAGCAGGGACGTGCCGAAGTAAGGGTGTGGAGGCACTGCACCCAGGGGTGAAAATACCGGGGTGATGTAGGGGGACACCCTTCAACACATGAAACTGCACAATACGCAGAGCAATTGAATCCTTTACTACTTGACATTTATCACTGCTGCACTTCTGTTGTTTCAAATTTGTTTTGTTATAGATCTCATTTTTTCCAGGGCAAAAGTCTCCGACATCCCCCCCCCCAAGAAAGTATGCTATTTACGCCCCTGACTACACCCCACAGTTTGCAAAAGCCATCGGTAAAAAGTTGCCTTCTCTGCACTTATGGTCTATAAGCAAGCATGGCCCGTCGTTAGTTGTGGCACTAATGCCTGATAGGATATCGTGTATCAATAGGAATAAATGAAATGAAAAGTGAAAAAAATTTTATGGCGTCTTGTCGGTAATCGTGGGCATTGTTCAAACCTGTCGTATATTTCGCGTTACACCCCCACACAAATACTCTTCAGCACTCCACTGGCAACTTCGTACAAGTAAAATGATAGAATTCTTTCTAAATACTAGTGAGGACTACCATTTGTGAACGATTGTTATTGGCATAGAGTTCCGGAGATAAGGGTATTGCCGAACTGTTTGCAATCTTATCGCTTGTGAGAGAACAACTGTACGTCATCGTGCTTTTCCTTACAAGGTATGTAAGTTTCGTTGGCAGTACTTTACAGCATAGCTGCCAAATGTTTGATTGGTTGAGAGCTCTGACCAGGTCTATTTTCTCCCAAACTAACTGGCATGTCGTCATGCAGAATTCTGACTACATCTACATTCTAGAAATAAAGTTAGGCCCATTTGGCATGATGATTGGCCAATTAGGTTGGGAGAAAATAGACCTAATCAGAGGTTTCAGCCAGTCAAACACTTGGGGACGATGCTGTACTATACCTGTTGCAGAGCGTAACCATAGTGGAATCGAGTCGGTTTCCGCCATACTTATATAGTGGACAGACTTTTTCCTTACGCCGGCGTACTCAAAGCCCAAAAATCTTTCTTACTTTATTGTGTTGGTGTGTACGTATATTTCTTGAGTTTTCTAATATTAAGCCTGATTTCCATTGCAAACAAACTCAGCAAAATGCGAAAAAATTCGCACTACTCGTGAAGTCAACATTTTTCGCATTTTGCTTCCGCATACAGCAATCTAGTCAATGAGTTGACATCATTCACCCGCATTCCTAAACATTTGTGAAGAGCTCATATCAAGGCTTGATATTTTGTATTATTGGAAGTTGACAAGGAAAAATAGTTCGCGAGAAAAAGGTTCGCGCTTCACTTTTTCGCAGACTTTTTCTTAGAGGAAATTGGCCTTTAGTTCTATCACCGTTTTCACGAAAAAATAATTTGTCTTATTGATTACTTCGTTTTTCTATCTGTCACTCATGGTCATAACACTGTCTTGCTAACAAGAAGTGGTTTAGCAAGACTTGGCAGCCGCTTAAAAACATAGTTCACGATTCAGTGTCAAAAACCATGGATTACCTACTGAGGTTATTGTACTCTCCAATCCAGAATAGAAGGGAGTAGCAATAAGCAGGGGGGGGGGTAGGAAAAACTCTGAAAGTAAATAAGCGGGGATCGTAATAAACGGGGGGGGGGGTGGAAAAGCTCCATGGTGAATGTCCATAGGGTGGGCTATTATAGATAGTTGTTATAGATGGAGGTGGAGAGAAGGCCAATATATGCATTGGATAAAAACGTAAGCTTTAAAAAAACTTATTCCGTTTGTTACATATTTTCCAACATACTAAAAATGTTTCTATCGTCCTCGTTCATAATGTCATAATCATTGGCACAACTATCAGCTGTGTTTTCAGTGCTTCTTGTAGCAATTGCTCATTTCACAGATTTTTTCAACACAACAAACAGACTCCAAGAGTTACTTTCGCCCGACAAGTCAGAGTCTGGCTGGGAACATGTCCTCTTGGCTCAAAATTAATAAGCGGAGTGGGGTTGCAATAAGAATATCCTCGTATGCATCTTTTGAAAAAATAACCAGTAGGGGGGGGACGTCTATTCCGTATTGAAGAGTATTTTACCCGGCAAATGTACTGTATATGGCGGGCAGTTTTACCTCGATTACACTATGAATATTTATCCGACAGGGGTCTCGAAAAAAACTCTTAAAATAGTAACCTAACTCACGAACATAATCTGACTTTGCCACATTATTAGAATATGTTCAATCATACTCTGCAACTTGCATTGCTGCTTTGAATCTAATGTGGGAAAGTAGAAATTTCCTACCAACGCACTTGAATATGGAGAGTCTCCCTATACACGTTTGTTTCTTGTATGACAGTGGTTTACTGTATTAGAAGACTGTGCTCGGTTGCTCAAATAGTTAAGAGTGCTCAGCACTAGACCTATGAAAGTAGATAAGCTGATATACATTTGAAAGTCTAAGTTTCAAACAGGCCCATCTTCTCTTTCATTTTTCAAGTAGGCAGTGAAATTTAGGGGACGCTCTTTCTAAGTTCCAAAACCACACTCTACGCTTCCAAGACTAAAAGCTGTGGCGTATAGGCCCTGTATTAATGCGAACGGTATCTATGGCTTCATCCCTCACCAGAAATAGCTATAAATTTGTACATTAAGAAACAACATATCAAAAGTCAATGATGAACAGAGAAGAGAAATGGAGCAAGCATGTGAGTGAGAGTTGACTACAATATCAGCCCAAAAAATACTGCTCGCTTTTTTATAAGGAACCTAGCTCATAGCCTAGTTCCAGAAATTCCTTATTTTTGAACTTCCAATGATCAAATTGTAATACTCAGTTCAGTTTAGTTCAGTCCATATATTCCAAATTCAGTTATAGCAATATAGTGCTATAATAAAATGATACTAACAACAATTGGATATATATGGACGAACAGTACTAAAAGTTCCTTAATAGTTCCTTAAGTTTCATTGTACATTTACTGCCATAAAATAGTACAGACACAAGTAGAACATTGAAATTCTGAATTTTGCTTTCAATTTTTGGCTATTAGGGAGCTGTCATTTTTAATCCTGGGTACAGGGGTGGAAGAATTTTTGGAGGGCCATGAAATTTTTTAGCTTTGCTTTATTGAGTTATCAAATATTATTTGCTAAGTCACATGTTGGGGTATCACATTTTTTAAACACATTCACACGATAAAAATAATTTATATGGTACTTGTTTACTGTTATCTTTTTCTTATGTGTGCATAAAAAGCGTTATTTGAACAAAATTAGTAAATTCTCTTTGTTACATAATTCCTTTATTTTTCCAGCTTTCTTTCTTTCACATCCATTTTGCATTTCTGGTATTTTCCAGCTCTTGATCCAAATCCAAAATCGATCAAAGATTAAATAGTGCTCACAGTCTCAACAGCAAAGCGCCATTTTCTTTCAAATTTGCTAATTGTCTAATATGGAATATTGCAATATTCCTTGCAAAATTTTTTTAATAAATGTTCTTTCCTTATCACAATTTCAAAATTTCCTTTCCCAACTTTTTGAGACAACCTCTCACCATTGCAACAAATCATATGGAGAACTTAACATAATATATTAAGTAAAACGAATGTGGATGTATGTCACGATTAGCAATATTTTGGAATATGAAATCTTTTAAGCATTTAATAATGGGGTTTCAAATATTATTAGACAGTGAATGGGGTAAGAAAACTTCCACCCCTGTACCCACCATGACAGCTCCCTTACTTGAAACTAAGCACACTAAGAAGGTCAGTGAAACACTTGTATACGAGTTTTGGCTGCAAAGAAATGGAACCAGCCTCCTACCTCTTGATTATTTGCTGCTATAAAATTATCAAAATTGAAAAGTTCCTTTGAGAATTTTCCTTTGAGTAGTATAAGTTCTTTAAATATTTTGGCATTCTACATATACATTCCGTATAAAGTGGCTCCTTATAAGAAAAGCTTGTAAAGCTAAAGCATCTATGCCGGAAAGCCTGAGCCCGAAAAGTTTTGTAGATCCCAGAGTTGGCACGTTAGTGCACAAAACACACAACGTTCGCATTTCACCTGTTTTCTGGTCGAATCTTCATTTGTTCCTGACCATAACAAGACTGCATCACCGGAAGTTGGGTAACAATAAGTGTACAACTTCTTTATTTCGAAGGTTCGCAACTTACGGCCATATATAGAAGTAAAACACGAGTCGTGCCCTCGACTGATGCAAAGTACTTCCCAGGTTTCTTTATTGGAAATTTACTGACAAGCTGTTGTCATTTCGGCCGAAGGAATATTTACTTTTTACGATACAACGAACTCTCAACAATGGTAAGTGTGTGGAAATATGTGTGAGTCGTATCTGTAGTATAGTTTTCACGCTCTTTCTTGTTTTGATAGGTCACATGCACGGATTGATGGCCTAGCTACAAAGTGCCGCTGCAGCAGATTGAGTTTGCTTCACTGCTTGCTTGTTTTTTATGAAATGTAGAAAACTTTTCATGATAATTGTGAAAGATTTAGGCCTTCCGAAGTGTTTGACCATTCTATTTCCTTAGAACTACCCAGGTTTATTTATATTTTTTTAAATATTAGTCCTCCCCATCTTTGACCTGATTCAGTTATCGTCAGCATCTCCTGTCCACTTGAAAGTCTGATTGCAAGTGCAACGGCGTGCTCCTAAGTGGACTTTAACTTACAGCTCTAGGTTGTTATATACGTGCAGCTGTTTACTGTCAGGATGGGGGAGGGTAGAGTTTCGTGTGATAGAAAGATTCGAAATTGAAAAGCAGCTTGCTGACTTTGTCTATGTCAGCATCCTTTCCTTACTTTTTTAGCACTCTACGCGTTGGTTCATACACTGCCGTTCAAAAAGTGCTGGGACACTACGATAAACAACAACCGGCATAACGTTGTTATTTAGCAGCTTTTTAAGAATCGGCACTAACTAGACACGCTTTAGTATACAGACCAGATGTAATATCCCATTGTGCGACTGCAGTATATCTTAAAGTAGTTTTCTCTGGTGCCCTAAACGTCGTTGGACAACAGGGGACTGGTGTGTGTATTTTTGCTGACCCTTTGTTTGAACAAACCTGTTCTTATTGTCTATTACAGGAAACACGGAAACACATTTTGCTATAAGGAAGCAATGTGTAAGGGGCCTCCGAGTAGAAGGCCAAGAGATGTCAGGGTCTTACTGCCTTATAATACTGGAAATAAAATCGTTAACGAACTTTTCAATTTCGAATATTTTATCACCTCAAACGATCGAAACAGAAAAACCAGTTCCATTGATTGCACCGTTTGCACTCACTTTCGCACTAATTGTTCAAAATCAATTTTGCAGTTTTTATAAGGTACTTTCGGGTATTTACGTAATCATGTTAAAAACTGGGACGTTTCTTCGAGTTTGGCCTACCCCAACTGTTCAGAGCTGTATGACTGAGTAACTACCTCAGGCATTTATCGTTATTTTAAAGCCTATGTTTCCTTTGTTCAGTGCACGCTTTCCGTAAACTGTCAATATGAATTCCCCTTTACTATGTAACCAAACAGCCAGTTGGAGTGTTCAAAATGAATATAGCCCTCATTACTCATATGCCACTTGAGCCATCTAATCTAATGTAATCAGTGGCCAGTAGACGGACACCGGAAGCACAGAAGGGCAGGGGGGCTGAAGGTTGGAGAAGGGCACTTGTACTAGTAATGACGTCATAATGACATCATAATTTTTTATTTGTTTTGCTTTTCATAAACATTACTCTTATTCAAGAGCTTGAGAGAAGAGCATATGTAACCTATAAATAGACAGCATATGAAGGACACTTTTGCCTCCCCTGGCCCTGCTATCCAAGGGCAGGGGGCACTGCTCCCCTTTGCCCTGTGCTCTGGTATCCCTGCCAGTAGAGCATTTGGGTGAAGAATGGGCACTGGAGTTTAAGGCAGGGGTGTATACGATAGGGCACTTGGGGGAGTTGAGCCCCCTTCTACATTTTCTGGGTAATGTTAGTACGTGAATCCAAATGGTAGAAGTTGGTCCCTATAGAATCAGATTACTTCTGCCCATCATTCTCAAAAACTTTTTGAAGCACCATTTCATATATATATATATATATATATATATATATATATATATATATATATATATATAATGTATATAATGTATAGTGTATCATATAAATATCTACATGTGGGTCATTCCATACCAACTGGGACAAAGTTCAGGGAGGTTGGACATGCACCATCTCAGAATTGGATGAAATTTAGCCACAAAGTATGTCTATGTGAGAAAAGAAAAGCCTGAAAATTTTAGCTCAACATCTAATATAGATGCTGAGATATGACTCCTTAAACTTTAATCTTGTCCAGCAAAATTGGCAAATTGTAAGGACCAAACTAATTCTTTATGACTTTTGGAACCTCAAAAACCTGGAACCTCTCTAGATAGGACAATGAAAATCCATCTGCTAAAACTCCTATAGGTATGCTAGGAAAGGTTGGAAACTAGACTTTTTGTGACAATGGCAGATCCATAATGGCAGCTTAAAATAGGAACAAAATTTATTGCAAGGTCGAAAAGTTGCATTTTTGAGGTCCTGCCAATCAGAAGCAAAACTATCAGAGCTATTTAAGTTACTTGATACTCCAAGGATGTATGGTAGGATACTAGAAAACATGAAAATGTTAGACTGCATGTTTGATTTGGTTGCTATTGGTTTCCAAGTATGGCTACTTCATAAGTTGCCCCTAAATGTCACTTTCTTTTGGCACTTGGTAGCATATCGAAGTAAGTAAATTTTGAATTGAAATTGTTGTCAGTGATCAGTCAGGGTATAGGCTTTATATTTCAAGAAAAGAATTGGTGGACACTTACTAGTGACATACTCAAGGGGATCCAATTTTCTTTATTGGAATTGGTACATATCATCACATTTGCACCCTATGATGTCCCATTGGCTGTGGTGTGTACTTAGCAAATACAACTATAGAATCATAAACTGCATTTGACTGGTGATACCCATGTACAAGATTTTGAATTTATTTCACTTTAGCATGTGAAGCAGCCAAGTGGGCCCTCAGATAGACTTCAATTTGTGCCAAAATGCACAATATTTGTAGATAGCTTGTTTCTCACACCTGGAAACCGTATATAACTTACCATATACACCGTATTTGCATGGAAACTGAACTCTTATATCAAATGATATGGTTGATTGGCTAAGTGTAGGTGTCTTGATAAAATCTACTAATTAGTATCACATTTAGCACATTGCTAGATGCATAGAACTGTCAAGGCAATTGTTTACATCATAATTTCATTCTTTGGTAGTTCCAAGGTGGAAGTAGTAATGAATGATAGTAATAGTGTTCAGTTTTCAGCACTCAATAATGCTGTTATTAATATTAGTAGCTCATAAAATGTGAATATTGCCATATCCACTGCATTCCCAGCTATAGCCATATATCTGAAGTTTACAGGTGTTGTTTTTTTCAAAAGAAATGTTGAGACGAAACAGGGAGTGCTTAATTTGGGAAGGACACTTACAAAGAACTTTGTTCTCATGAGGGACATTTATTAAGATTTTAGTGGCTTTTCACTTAGGCAGTTGTCAAGCAGGGGACAGGGATGTTCTTATTTACAGTATGTATATTTGCGTTGTTTTAGTCTTTAGATGCTGGAGTACCAACTAACCAGGATTGCCTACAAGCCTATCACCAGTTCAAAATGGAAAAGAAAACAGAGTTTGTTATTTTCAAGGCAAATGACAAACTGACTGAGATTGTAGTAGATGTTTGCCCTGCTGTGGGTGAGTCAGAGGAAAAATGGAAAGAACTAGGGAGCAAATGCACTGTTGCTAGGGAGAAAGATGAGCCTGTGCATTTCTGGAATTTGAGGAGACTAATTTTGGAGAAAAACGAGCCCCGATATGCTGTGATCATGATCAAGAACCCTCGCTCAAATAAAGAAATAATGACAATGTTGTTTTGGTATGTGGAAATTATTTATTTTCATAAAGGTAGAAGCCTGGTATGGAGGGATTTCACAATTTTGTCAAAAGAGAAGTAGCATGAACTACTTGTTCACCTACATTCCCATAACTGCCAACTTGCTTTAGGAGTCATGTAGATGGTTCTGGATGCTAAAGGCTGTTTTTGCTAGCTACTTCATATGTATCTCGTGTACTTTATCTTGATCTTTATGAATATACTCTTACATAGGGGTGGCCCCAGGAAGCTAGGGGGGCTATATCCCTTCATTGAAGCACACTCACCCCCAATTGAAAGGCGAAGAACTCTTTTCTGGGAGCTGTTTTAGCAGTTTTGCTACTCTGCTAACTGTATCTTAGTCCCCATAGGAAAAATTATTCCCCCATTGGAAAATTCCTGATGTCCCCAAGACCCCTGCTCTTACAATTTCCCTAAGCTGGGATTGCATTTAGCTCAAGGTTCTTGTGAACAGGAGTGATTTGCTAAAATTATCAGTTTTCCAATTAGCACATTTGTCTTTAATCACTGCACCTCTTATAAACAGGGCACCTGATAATGCAGGATCAAAGCAGAAAATGGTTTATTCCTCAACCAAGATATCATTCAAAAACAAGCTTACTGGAATTCAAGCAATGCTGCAGTGCAATGACTTAGAAGAACTGAGCTTCAGTGAAGTGTACAAAAATGCTATGAAGTAACAAAATATATCCTTTTCAGACTGTTTTTGTTTTTTCAGCATCTGCTAATTTGAAAATTGACTGTGTGAAGTCAAAGACCCAGCTGTTGTAAAGTTTTGCAAGTTTTAATCCGCACATGTAGATGTAGATACAATGTTTTCCAAATGGCAATCTTGATAAGTAGCTCTATCCTCAAAGTCATAGGAAGGAGTTCTTTGCTTATTCATCACATATTTCTATATGCAGTTTTGAATGGGAATTAGTTTTCCCTTTATCAATTGAAACAAACGGGCAAGGATAAATTAACCATATGCACCCTGCACTGTATGCTGCTTGTTGAATAATTATCTGTCTATATCACTGGTGGACACCTTGATGTTTATTGGGGAGCAGGCAGGCCACAGTAGTATGTGGTGAAGCCCTGAGGAACACTTTTTGAGACCACAACCCGAAAGTTCCATTGTTCTTTAAAGTTACGGGGGAAGACTGCCCTCCTCTCCTCCATAGTGTCCACCACTGATATATGTCTCCATACACCCTCCTCTAGCATAGGTGGTTTTATCTATGATATTTATTTGCCCTCTTTTGTAAAGGTCTTTGTGAAGTCTGTGGATAGGCTGATTGATCCCAAAAGCTCTGGCACCTATTTATGTATTGATTTTAATGATCACTAGTAGGGATAGCAATGCTTTGTATTGTCTCTTTATTGCACGAAAAGGGGACACATTCTACAGCATACTGAAAGCCCTTTTCTAGTCTGACACTCGTCAGAGTATAAAACGTCAAGTAACGAACGAAACGGGCTTGAAGTTCAGTTTCACCTTTCGGTTGTTATTCGACATTTCATACTCCAACGATTGTCAGACGGGAAAAGGACTTTTACAGTTACACTCGCGTAAGTCAGATTCGCCTTAGTCGGATATTTCATAAATCCGACAAAACTGCACGGTCCGGGTCCGCTAGGTATGAATGCTGTACTTATTCCTTGCATAAATCGAATATTATAAGTCGGATTTTCACATATGTCGGAGTATTTTTGAAATCCGATTGTAAAATAGCACGATATAGGTTGGATTTTGATCATGATTTCAGTAGCAAAAGTGAAAAGTGTTACAGCCAATAGGCTTATTACTCTTGCAAAAATCTTGCATATTAATCTTGCAAAAATTTTAACAATGGTGATCAAAAGCCTTCCAACCTGTCAGAAAGCGCATTTTGGAACTGGTTTTTCTACCCCCTTCTCAAATACAATAAGCGTTACCTAGCCAATGATGAATTCTATGATGACACCACTAGGGATCGTGCTTTTCCCATTTGCCCTGGGCTCAATACGAGCTCGGTGTGGGTTTAGACTTCCTTTACGTAACTCGGACTTCACATAAGTCGGACTGTTTTGTCTGGTCAGAACAGGTCCGACTTGCGCGAGTTTGACTGTATTATACTATAGAATTGTTCCGCTTTTTCGTGCAATAATGAACTGCTGTTTTACCAACAGACTTTTCATTTATTGTTGTATTGTGAAACTTCTATTTATTATACCTGCCTCGTTGTAATGCCCAATATTTAATAAGGATTTGTGAAAAAGTGATGCCAAATGTATTGCTGATTATTCAGTCTTTTATTTTACTTTGTTCAATCGCAGAAACAACCAGTTATTTTATTTTAATGCTGTACAGTTTGAACACCAATGCTTTACAAGTAAACGCGTATGTTGTTTTAAGAAGTTGCCACAGGTAAACAATATTTGGGCATGTAAATTGAACAGTAGCCAGTGAAAGTGTGCAGTCTATTTGTTAGAAGAATGCAAGTCAGAAACAGGACGCATTATCTAATGAATTACCAGTACTTAGTCAGTACTAGCATGTTTGCTAAGTCTACCGCTTTCCGTTGGAGAATCCAGCATTTCAGTATTAACTTTTGGGTGTTAACAGAAAGCTGCTAATCAAAGTTAATGGTGTTTATTCTAAAGCAGGAAAAAAAAATCAGGTGTGATGTTCCGCAGGGCTCCTGTCATGGTCCTCTCTTATTTATGACTTTTATCAATAACCTTCCTCTGTCCCTGAAGTAATTTAGAGTGACCATTTACGGAAGATACTACCATTTCCTACTGGTTTACGAGTCTTGAAGGCATGGATTAAACTCTAGCTTGTGAACTGTGATTATAGGCTCTCATACAAAAAGTAAGAAAGTACTGAGAAGGCCGTTGTGTAGTACACCTTCAATATTTTGTTGGAGATGGCCAAGTAGAAAATGTTGACCGAACAAGGTATCTCGGTTGACAGTCGATAAATACTTACACTGGGAAGATCATGTAAATGGTACCAAGATTTCTCGTGCCATTGGGTTTTGAATTTCTCCAGGAAATATCTACCTCATAGCACTTTGATCAAGTTGTATCGGGGTATTGCTGAGCTTTATGTTTGGCTCTGTTGTTCGGTGTGGGGAACTGTGGAATGATACAAATGGAAACCTTGCAGAAGTTGCAGAATCGAGCGGCTAAAATTGTGACAGTTAATAACATGCAATACCACTTCTAAGCAGTTTGACATGGTTAACTGTTAGTGACATGAGTAGAGGTGAAGCTGGCGCCATAATGTACAGATCATTAAATAGTCTTGTACATGTGTACCCCTCTAACCTGTTTGTTCAAAGTATGACTCGAAATATGAGAAATCTGAAAAATACGGAAAATGAGCTTTCGTTGCCTTGATGGAGAAATTATAATGGGCAGACTTTACAGAGCTTACGTACACAATGTTAAGTTTATACACTCGGAAAACCTAGATTTGTCCATTTCTGTCAAGGACAAAGTTTTTTAAGTCTCGTGCGAAGTCCAGTTGATTGTTTCTAGCCCTGAGAAATTCAGCATAAAGTTGATTTAAAAACACAGCCCATTGTTGATCCAAGTATAGCTTCAGTTTACCTTGGTTGTGGGGAGGGGGAATCTTTTTAACTGCATTTTGCAAAAGAGGGAACAGCATAAAAAAGTTCGCGAATCAGGACTCTACGCCATCGGGCGCATTGAGAACCAAAGAGGTAAATGTGGTGACAGGGAACTGGACTAAAATGTGCATGCTTGTATACAAAGTGGAGTAGGGTTCAAAATCTCCAAAATTTGTATGTAAGTGCTAAATACTTATGAAGGGATCTCAAAGACTCAAATACACTGACTGTGGCTGCCTCTAGCTCTTGGCTGTAGTTGTAATACTCCAGTCCCTTGTGACCAATTCAATTCAATTCTTAAAGGTGTATCATAGCAATTCGGCGTTTCTTGCCAATACTCATGCATTAAAAAACATTCACAGTTACGTATGTTAAGTGTTAGTCTGTTGTAAAATACAGCGTGGCCTTTATTCCGAGTCACAGATAAGTTTCTAGGAAACCGACTACTTTCAACTTTCTACTACGGCTAGGGATGTTTGTTTGAAACGGGAGCAAGTAAAGGTTGCACTGCACCGTGATATCAGTTTGTCAAGGTGACCGTGCTGATCTGAAACCAAAGTGAAAACAAAAAAATCTAGCTGAAAGCTTCGGAATAATAGCCAAACGTTTTGCGTGAAATGAGAGTCGATTCAACTGGTGTCTTTGCATTTGCAGTTCGTTGGCAAAGCTCCATCGTAACAGAAAGAAAGAAGATATATTGTAATGTCGAAGGAAAGACAGCCATCTAAGAGAATAAGACAAACTGTCAGTGGTAGTAATATCTATCCTGTTACAGAGTCTAATGTTGCTCCTTACGAGAGATTTTCTGTGGTGAGGCCTTTCCAGCCAAGACCAAGCACCTTCAGAAGTCTAAATGGAGGACGCCAGCAGCACTTTGGTGCCCCACAAGGAGCCAATAATGTTCAAGCAGGAGTGCCACATTTTTTTCAAAACAGAGCCAGAGTTAGAGGTGGCAAATATCCATGTGCAGAGACTAGCCTTTATGGCCTGTCTTCAAATAGTGGGAATTTTGGTCCTAAATCTTCACATTCTTGTGGTGACTTCAGAGGTGTGGTAAGGAATGTATTTCAGCAGAATTTTCATGATTCAAGGACCCAATTCAACTCAAATCAATGTGGATATAGATACATGGCTCATCAAGGTATCCCAGATCAACATCAAAATCAGACAATAGCTCTGACTACAGGTAGACAGATCTGCAACCCGGATAATGCTGTTAGACACACTGTTGGGATACAAAAATCACATAGTACTGATAATATGGTAATGAATGGCCCTAGTGGATCAGGTCAAAAATCTTCTTCTATACACAAAAATGCATGTGGAGGAATGTCAAGTTTACCTATTGTGTGCTGTAAGTCAGAATGTGGGCCTTTTACTGATAAGTGGTTAAAAGTTATGTTTTATATGTCTTTAGATGCAGACAGAGACCAGAAAGAATCTCAAGGCTGGTTTTTTATGTCAACTGCAAGACCAGTAATAACATTTGCACAAAACTCTGACCTACATGATCTTCCTCATTATCACATTTCCCGTCCATTGTTTATTAGCCCCCATCAACTTGGCAGAAAAATGCAAAATATTCCTATTCCAAATGAAATATCAAATGTGCGTGATAATTTCAACTTCTCTGTCCTGTCATACAATATCCTGTCAGATGAACTACTTTGGCAAACTACCCAACTTTATACAGACTGCCCTGGCTGGACTCTGCAGTGGGAATATAGGAAGGATAATCTCATAAGAGAGATAGAGTCCTATAATGCAGATGTAAGTATTTTGATATTAAAGCACACCATGTGCTATCTTCTCCCAACCTAATTGGCTTACCATCATGTAATATCTTGACTACGCATTCATTTCTTAGCTGAATTTAGGCTCACTGTGCATGGTGATTAAAATTTGGTTGGTGGAAAATAGATCTGATAAGAGCTCTCAGCCAATCAAACATTTAGCAGCTATGTTCTGTGCATGCCCACATGCCAACCTATAGATGCATATATTAAAATTGATATATACACAACTCACACTTTCACGTTGTGCTTTCACTTCACAACTTTTCCAAAACCCTGTTGTCTTTATCTTACATTCCTAATAGCACTACTCAGTCGATGGGGCTGTAGTGATCCCTTGGTGTGGCTATCCGCTGTCAACAGGAGTTCCAATGCTTATTATGATGGAGCTGTGGTGGCCCCCCTGTGTGAATTGGCAAAGAGATGGCAGTGCTAGCAAATGGCTTACCTTCAATGTCATATTTAAGTCTGTTGGGGCCCTAGACCCAAAACTAAGTGGAGCCTCTTAAAATATGGCAAAATATACATTGTCATATGATTAGTACTCAACACCTTGCTAGCAAATGCTATTATTTCAGTTAGTGAAACTTGCCCACTATTTCATGTGTTATCAAGAAATAAACCTATTCATACAACTTGGAGTTCTGCTTGGGCTGCCTTAACAAAGTTCTGCTTACTTTTGAGCAATGATTTGAAAGCATTACCCAGTAACTCAGTGGTATGGTCCTCAATATACAAAGTGAGGGCCATGAGTTGAAGTCCCACTTGGTTAATTTATTTTCTCACATTTTCACTTCACAACCTTTCCCAAACCCTGTTGTCTTTAATGTATATGCATTGGTACAGATATGCAATGCAAGTATGCTTTCCTTCTTACTTCTACAGATTCTTTGCTTTCAAGAAGTCTACCGAGATCATTTCCACAATTGGCTTCTACCTGAACTGGTCAAGAAAGGTATGTTATTTATGCAACAAACCTTTCATACTTATATATAAATATATATGTGGGGTCATTCATTTAGCATGTACTCACAAAGGGGGGAGGGAGTCAAGCAAAAGCATAAAATTGTATACAAGGGGGTAACAGGGGGAGGGGGTCAACACATTAAAGTATCCATGCAAAATAAAAGAACAATCATCTTATCTCCATGTATTCTGCAATATCTTCATTTGAAACAGACTTCTTCCTACCCTCCACCAAAGTTGTAGAAAAAATCTTTCATCAATTTTTTCATAAAATACTATTTTAGCGAGTGTTTTGCTGTCTTGTGAATGCTTAGAAGGTCTTTCTCCATAGTTTTAGTTGGCTGGAAACTTTCTGTTAGAAATGGGGAGGGGGGTCAAATAAACAAGAGTACATATGCAAGAGGGGAGGTGTGTATACATACATTTTGTTTATACATCTCCATGTTTCGTGAATCACACTTGGAGGTAATATGGTTGCCTTGCCCTGCTTGAATATTGTGCAATGTGTGGAGTTTTTACAGCATGAACTTTCCCTTCATACCTGATAGAGGAGATTCCACTGACTGGCCACAAGTGTTGCCACGTGATTCCATTCAAGTTGCTAGTTGTTCCTTTATTGATTCACTAGTCATTATTTGAGACACTTTATAGTCCATTATTTTGGAGTAATGATTCATCTTTTATTGGATGGAATTTGCCATATTGTGGCATAGAAATGCATTAGTATTTTGAGACAGTGATTCATTAGTTTTGGCGCAAAAGCACATCATCGTTTTGGATAGAAATGCGCCATTTTTTATCTCAGAGGTATATAAATATATTTTGGCAGTAATGCACTATGTTTGGCACAAAAGCATATCATTGTTTTGAGACAGTAATACACCATTGTTTTTGGCACGGAAATACATCATTGTTATGGAGGAGTGATGTGCCATAATTTTAGCGCAGAAATGCATCATTATTTTTGGAATTAACTGACTGTTTTGGCACAGACAGGCATAGTTGTTTTGGGACAGCTATGCACCAAGTTTTGGAACAGAAGTACATCATCATCATATTTGGGGAGTCGCTCGCCATTTTTGGCGTAGAAAGACATCACTGTTTATCAGAGTAGTGTACCATGGCGTGGAAAAGAAATACATTATTAGCCTGGTGCAGTAGTACACCACTGTTTTGGGATGGTTACATTACTTAATGCTCTTTCCGGCTCTCTTCAAAGCTAGGTTCTCTTCAAAGTATGAAACGTCAGCGAAATTAGAAACAACTGGATAGGATCGGAGGGTTGATTTCTCCAATATATATGCCTCTGTGTTAAGCATTGTTTTAGCATTCACAAGATGTACCTCTGTTGTTGAAGGATTCCTGCTCCAATTAATATGGTAAAATGGCACCTTTTTAAGCGTGGTGTTCGGATTTCCCCAAGAAAAGCCGATTCGAGTGTCTTGCTATAAATTGATAAATGTAAAGAAACGAAGCTTCTAAGTAATTATTTATTATATATAGGAGTAAATATGTATCAAAATAGTAGATAATTTTTCAATGGGTAGTAAATCATGGCGATTAAGTAGTTTTGATAAACACTATAAGGATCGGTTGATTGTTGGCTGTGACAACAAAGAGGATTGAATAGGGGACTCTCCTTACCGTTCTTGGGTGTGGTGTGACAGTTCTTTTATATTTGTTCGATTCATAGGTTACCTTGGTGTCTTTAAGAAAAGAACTGGGAAAAAGTCGGACGGATGTGCTGTGTTCTTTCGTGAAGATCGATTCAGTTGTGTTGGAAAGCGTGAAGTTGAATACAGAGTACCGGGTCATGGATTGATGGATAGAGACAACATTGGCTTGATCGTTGAATTAGAGCCAAAAGAGTGCGGCAAAACGTCCAATAAACCAACAATAATTGTAGCAAATACGCATCTGCTTTTCAACACAAAACGAGGTGATATTAAACTATTACAGCTGGCAAAACTGCTCTCTGAAATAGAAGAGATGTCAAAATTTGCCAGCCAATTGCCACAGAAAGCCACTGCCGAAGACCTATACAGCCCAATAATTTTGTGCGGGGACTTTAATAGCACGCCATTCAGTCCACTGTATGATTTCTTAACCAAAAGTAAACTCAGATATGAAGGAATCAGTCGAAATGACATCTCGGGACAGAATCCACCTTCCCAACGTGTTAACGATCATACGAGCTTAGACCGAGAATTCATCCCAAAGGAGTTAAACATTTCTAACTTATGTCAAAAGATGGTGAACCACAGTGAAAATTACATTGATTTTGCGACTAGCAATATTGCAAATGACGAGTGTTTCGTTGTTGGAGAAATAGTAGAGGGTAAAACAGTCATAGTGGAGGAACCAGGGGTGCTGAAGCACCTTCTTCGCCTTCAGAATGCTTACAAGCATGATCCAAAAAATAGTAAGAGAGAAGTCACCTCTTCGCAAGGTATTGTAGATTACATTATGTTCTCTCAAGGAATGGAGCGAACTGTTACAGAGAAAATGTGTGACGAAGGAGATATCTACGTAAACGTGCCGAGAAAGCAGTTATATGTGACAGGCACCCTGGGCTTGTTGTCACATAGTGACTTGACTGCCATGCATTGTATTCCAAATCCAGTGATTTCATCAGATCATTTGGCTCTTCTCGTAACATTTCGCTTATTAGAGTGATAAATAACGGTCTACGGGAACAAAGTATGCATCTTCCTTTGAGATTTTGAGACAGTCTGTGACCAAACCGCCAAAATGTCAAGCTAAAGAATTGTGAACCTATAGCAACTGAGCAATCTGGGATGGAGTATTTCATTTCATTCAAATAATTTCAGGAGGGTTGCCCTTCAACACAAACTGTTTGTTCAAGGGGCCCTCCATTAAAACTCACAAAAGTATTAAAGACAAAAAAGTGTTTTAGAATTTATATTACCAAATAGCTAGTTTTGAAAACCTACTTGTAATTAAAATCTAAAATATATAAAACTAAAAGCTAAAGATTTCGAAAACAGTGCAAACAAGGTTTTTTTATTACAAGATATAGATGCTTAGACTTTAGGACGTATCGATATATTTGTTACTCGGGTCAGTTTCAGCCATAAAAAACTGTTCTAGATTAGTTTTCTGTAATATACTTACACTATATTCAAGCCTAGCGGAATGAGTTGAAAATAGACAGAGTGGGGGTTTTGACCAAAGCGAAGTATGTAATCTTAGTCCCCCCCCCCTCCCATCGAAATAGCCAAGTGTCCGCCACTGATCCACGGCTGTTGTTATGGCTACGAGAGTATCTCGTCCTTCCGTGGTACCGTTTGTTTTGTTGCTCATCCTTGTCTGGGACCTCAATCAATGCAATGTTTTCGCATGTTTTTGAGGTTTATCGTACTTGTATAGAGTTTGTAGTCATTGTGATAGAGTAATTTTCATAGTTCTTTCCTGTTGAGAAGTTTGACTCGCGTAGAGAATCAGCTGTTGCATTATTGGTTGTTTGTTACTGTTTTTTACCGTATTTATATAGGCAAAACTATTTTTGACACTTATGTGTCTATTGAACTGTATTTTCACGAATAATTTAGTCTCCTTGGCAGCATGAAGTATAAATTAATTCTACGTAATTCTTACTTATGCGTAGATGCATGCAATATTGTTCGCTACCTTGGTATCTCGAACAAGCGGCTAGGGGTGTCTCAGAATAGGAAGGGACACTCACGCTCACTGGGAAGCGTGCGTTTTAAACAAGATACAAACTTTTTTATACACATATGGTCTATGAGAGTATTAAGGAAGGCTCGAAATCCCTGAAGTTTAAGAATAATTTAAGAATAATTCAAAGCACAAGCTTTTTCAATGGTTAGGTTGTTTAGCTATGTGAGTTTTCTCAAGATAACAAAACAAGTGCGTGCTTCAAGTATCCAATCTGGGAGTCATTGTCCTATGATAAGGCACAGAAACTCTTCAGTACATTAAACTCTTTTTATTATAAATATTAATAGTCAAATTCGCTAAAACTTGAGAATAATCTTCAAAATGAAACGATTTCAAGAATAGTCAGGCTCGGCAAAAATTATGTATTCTTATAAAAAAGCAGTTAAGGAAATAGAATGCAATGCATAATGATATAAGGTTAAGCCTAAGAGCTAGAGCTTTTGGTGCCGTGTCAAATATGGTAGCATTAATAGCATAAAACAGCTAACACCAACTGTTGTAGAACAGTTTGTAGATCAGTTTCTGTAGCTGGCCCTTAGGGCCTTTCGCTTTAGTGGAAACATGGCATTTTACTGAAGGGATTTAAGAAACTACTCTTGAAGGCCATATGCCACAGTCCTAGATAACAGCAGGTCTTGTTGAAGAAAGTTTCTTTACTGAAACGCCAATCATTTTAGTGGTTAGGTAAACCCCCAGTTGTCATTTGTAATCAAAATGCCCGAATACCCTTCCGTTTACCTATTCTGAATATTTCAGAAGCTGGGTTCTGAAGGAAACAAATATGTAAAGCAGTTCAAGTCAGAGTTATCAGAAATTAGATTGAAGTATCCTGTACAATGTTTAAGAGCACATAATTTATATAAATTTAAAGTATCTTAAGGCTAGTTCATATACAGAATTATCATTTTGGAATACCAAAGATATTTTTGTTTGATATATCTCTGAAAACAAGGAGTTCAAAACATTCGTAGTTCACCCAGTAACCTAGCAAATTAAACTGGATATGATCGAAGGGAACAGCGAAGATATAACGCCAAAGTTTATAGCCGATGGCATGGTACATTACAAAAAAGAATGTTTCAATATTTGATGTCATACCCAATGTGATAATCGAAGATGTGATGGGGAAAGACTGTTACAGGATGGAGAAGAGCATAAGTGTAGGAAGCGGGGGGGGGCTGGGGGGCTGCAGCATCCCAGTTGGGCAGAAATCCATTCCATTCGGACATATTTTTAGTGACATGAGATACTGTAGTGTGGTTAACCGGCCTATCCTCTTGGATGGTTGTTGTACATGTAGTCTTATTTAACGTGCAGAGAACACGGAGCCAGAGATAGACGATGTTGAGTTAACGGACTGATCTACTGACTGATATTCAACATAATTGTACACACATATATACACAAATTTAGCAGACGAATCATTACGTACGAATTATTAAATAGATATAAAAAGAAGGTAGTGGGCTGAGTAGGTGGAATGGACATGTGAGATAAACAAAAGCAAAGGAATGACCTGTAAGGTGTGATGACAGGGATGACGTAAGGTGATGTCCAGATGTGGGATGACTTGGCAGAAATGGAAAAGGTCGGTTGAGAATGAATGATGAAATGAGGCCTGAGTTGAAGGTTTGGTTCCCAGTGTTTAGGGTCACTACATATTCTTCTGAAAGAACAATAGTTTTTCCTGAACATAGGTGTAGCTCAATACGGCTAGACAACAACTCATTCGGGCAATAGGTCAATGATTCGAGCAGGCAGTTTGCAGCCCCCTAAATTTATAGCCCCCCTATGCCAACTGAGAAGGGTGTTCACATATGATATTACATAAAATTTAATAGTAGAAGATATGACTAAAAGGAAGAGCGATTAGTGATGAAGAAGAGTGCTCGAATATAATGTCATCAAATTTGATCATCAAAGATATAACTTATAATAAGAAAAGAGTGCTACAGGATGGAGGAGAGTGCTTGTACATAATGTCCCAAAAGATGTAGCAGCCAAGGATAAGAGAGGAAGAAATGTTGTACATGATGAAGAAGAGTGTTGATAAATAATGTCACATCAGATTTGATGGTCAATTATATGACTGAATGGTGAAGTAATGTTCAAAGAGTAGAAATAACTCAGTAGTGTTTCTGGGGAATAACAGTTGAGAGTGAATACTTCAGCGGCGGGCAGTCTTCAGTTAAGCAATTACTTAACAAGATGATGATGTTGCATAACGTAGAGCCTTTGTCTTGAAAAAAATGAAGAATCTATGGCTTATTCCTGTGCAAAGAAAACTGTAAGAACCTGATAAGTTACTTGCTGCTAGAAGATGTGCTGAAGGCCTTGATTATTAGTGTGATATTAGAGAAAAATCAGCATTTCTTTGCTTCCTTGTTAATTGTCATCATCAAAGTCCCTTATGCTGTATTCAGATACTCAATTTTTTCTATGCACTTTTACTAAATCAATAAAACATCAATAAGAATTGAAGAACATCCACAACACATTACAACTTGGCACATTATCTATGCCATACCCAGTGGCCATTGCATATAAGGGGACATTCAGATTTGGAGTGAATTGGTGAAGAAACTAGATGATAACATTGGTCACTCAAAGTCGCTGCTGCCTGACGTGGTGTCTTTAATTTAGTCTACTCGTTACACTTTTCACTCTCAGTGTGAACGCAACCTAACAATAAGCTTATCTAACAACAAACACCAACAGATACTCTATCCTCCCTGCACATGTTGTATCAGTCATTGAATTCAATCCTTTTTTATATCACTTGCAACTTTGTGAAAAAGTGCACATTTGTTACCGACAGCATAAAAACCAGGAAAATGACAAAAGACTGGTAATTGTAGAAAAAATTGCTGAAATTATTACTAAAAGCATGAACAGGAACGTCTCTCTACAAGCTAGTCTGATATGACATCTACCATAAGCAAGCATTACTCCATTTTCAACAATTTTACAACAGAGTGCACTAGGACAGCAGTCATACATTGAATAAGAAAGTCCCAGGATTATCTTGTTAATGCTGTCTTCATTCATGCATGGGTAATTTCTTTACAAGGGTATATGTATTTCAAAATATATAGAAACTCTGAATTTTTCATAAAACAATATCTATACAATCATCAAAACAAATCTCATATATACACAAAATTTGTACGTCATGGTGAGCAATCAGCAATCAGTTGGCATCAAAAATTAGTTTGACTGCCTGGAAGAAAGAAATTTCATACTATAGCATGTTGCACGCACAGGACAGTTGCAATATAATCAGTTTATTGTGTTTATGCAATTCCCATATAGCATTTAATAGGTAATGGTCTGCAGTTGGAATTGTATTTTATCTGAAGCAAAGTAATGCTCTCTATCTTCTCAAAATTACAAAATTGAAATGAAAAATGCAAAAGATATGCTATAATAGTCATTCTACTGAAGGCATCTTTCCTGATAGTTACAAAAGAATGTTTCTGTTATATCAGTATATATTACATTCTATCCAAATAAGATCCTGATATATCCGACACATTCATTTGAAAAATTACATATCTGATTCTTCTTCCCGAGAGCATTTTCTGCTGACACTTAAGACCAAAAAACATCAGCATACTGATTCAAACGATAAGTATTAATGGTATTTGTTGCAATGCTACAAAAAAGCTAATTTCTTAGAGGGACAGGTACATGAAAATGAATACCTCATGTCTACTTAGCCACAGTGTACTAGCTACTATCATATATGTAATTAAGAGTCACACCAAAAAGGTTTTCTATATTTGAATAGCCAAAATATATATGAATTGAGGGCAAGAACGATCTAACATGCAGCCTGACCCCCCAAGAATTATGCAAAGGGGTCATTCATTTAGTACGTACGCACGAAAGGGGGGAGGGGGGTCAAGAAAATGCGTACGAATGCGTACAAGGGGGGAGGGGGGTTGACACATGAAGTACGTACGCAAAGCAAGTATCCGCTTTTTGCATACATCCTGCAATATTTTCATTTGCAAAGGACCCTTCACAGACATTTAATTAATGTAGTACATATTCAGTTGAGATTACTTCTGGCACAGGGGTGTCAATCATACGGCCCGCAGGACGAATCCGTCAATGTGGTCCCCTAGGGATTTTGAATAAACTGAAACCTAGCGATATTTTCCCCATTGTAATAGCGGCATTTACTAGTGGCATTTACAAAGCTGAATACCCAGTTTTCACAATTGTCTACCGTGCCAGATAGGAAACATGCGATGAGTTATATATATTTGAAAGCCCGTATTACCTAGCCCTCTCGGGTCCGTCAACCTACCCAGCCATTGTGGCGCCATATTATGCCCTATGTGGCCCTTGGGCCAAATGAATTTGACACTCCCTGTTATATCACTAGTATAATGCTGTTTTGTTTGAGCATTATTATAGATTTTTCAAGAATTACATTTGAAGTGATCATTTCAATGTTTCGTGAATGCTTAAAAAGCCTTTCTCCGTGGTTTTGGATCTCTAGAAACTTTCTTATAGAGATGGGGGGGGGGGTCAAACAACCAAGAGTACGTGCGCAAAAGGGGGGGTGAGTATCAAGCGTACGTGTGCGTACGAGAGGGGAGGGGGTCAAATTTTAGCCAATTTAGAGCGTACGTACTAATTGAATGACCCCAAAATGAAAAGGTGGAAACTCACAGGTGCAAAACGAGACTTATCCACATCAACTGTTGTTAAGTAACTAGAGGTGACACATGCAAATATCTTACCTGTTGTAATGCATCAAGAAAAGAGAGTGATTTTTCATTGTTAGCAGAACCAGGCTGGGCAACAATCTTAACTCTCCTCTTTCCATTATCGTCCTTCATCTTCAAGACGATACCCACAAGTGTCTCACTGCCTAGGATGCAAATTAATTCACCTCACAAATACCATTCCAAAGCAGCAATAATAACCAACATAGTACCAAAGCTGTTGGTGCTGGATCTGATGTGGATCACTGGGGGGTGGGGGTGGGGGCAATTGGATAACATCATATGTTTCCTATTGATAGGGTACCATGCCCCCTGGTGATCCTCTGTATGTACAACTGAATGATGAGTACTTACACAAGGTTAGCCTTTTAAACATTGTATATATATATATATATATATATATAATATATATATATATATATATATATATATATATATATATATATATATATATATATATATATATGTATGTATCTATGTATGCATATTACGTCATGAGTGGGCTAACACAATTGGAAAATACATTTTGGCCCCAGTGCAGATTTGAACTCACGATGTTTAGATTAGAAGACTCCTGTGCTAATCAATTGTGTGATCCAGGCGCACACACACACACACACACACACACACACACACACACACACACACACACACACACACACACACACACACACACACACACACACACACACACACACACACACACACATATATATATATATATATATATATATATATATATATATATATATATATATATATATATATATATATATATATGCTTCAATAAATAAATTGTGCGCACTTTTAGAACAATTCTATACCTTCCATAGCATCTGTTATATGCTCAGTTGCCAAAATATCACTCAACTTCACTGGATTCTCAGTAACATTTACATTTTCACCTATACTTTTAAATAGTAGCTCCCTTCAAAAGAAACACAAACTATGATACAAGCATATGAAAATAAAACATGGTGCAAAGTTATGGCTGGGAAAACATGTATGCTATCAAGAAATCAATCAATCCTTATGAAATGATGATTAGAGCTTTGATAATACCCTTTATATATTTTATGAGTTTTCCATTTTAATTCCTTGGGAGTCATTAATACTGTACTGTATATTCAGATTGGGAGCAGCAATCTCTTGCTTGCAAGTTTTGCTTTATTGCAACATGATGGAGAAGAATACAGGTTGAGTTGAGCTGGTTCAAGAAATTGAATGATAATGTTTTTCTTATGCAGTTTTTCTACCAATATATTCAATGGGCATGTGAACAATACCCAAGACTTCGCTACTAACACTAGGCAATCACCACAATTACTTTGAATTGAAATATATCTTCCACATTTACATAACTCTCAGTCACATAAAGATGTAAACAGTGTAATCAAGGTGGTTGTTCTTTTGAGTCTAAGTAATAAGCTAGAACTAACTGCTGTGAAGCTGGATTCAGGTAGCACTGGGCATATGTTTCACCTTGTACCAGAAAAGGTGCACCTAGGACAATTGTAGACAAAAAGTAAAACACAAGACTGCAAAGGGTTAAATTTTCTAACAATTGCAGATTTCAGGTAGTGATTAAGTCCATAATGCTGAATATGATCAGCAATCAAAAGCAATCAAAGTTACTACTTGTAGTTAAGTTTATTGATAAAACAGAAACAAAAAGGAACTATGTACCAATTTCATTTTCATCTCTAATAACCAAAACTAACTTAACTTACCATCAAGAAGTACTTTAATGTGCTTGCTAAAGAACAGATTCTCTGCTTTGGCCAGTGGTATGCAATTCTTGCAAATTCTTTCAGGATCAACAAAACAGAGTTTTGGGAGAGCCATCTTTTCATGACAACACTCTGCACAAAAGATCTTGCCACAATGCCTGCAGTGGTGCTATTTACAAAATTGAAGCTTAATATACAGGTATAATTTGAAAGAAATAGCAAAAAAGTACACAATTCATCAAGAATAATACTCAGAGTCATATGTGCTGTGTAACACAAAATATACCTGCAAAAGACCCTAGCAGATGTCAGAAATCTATTCAAGCCTGTACAAAAGATTATGGAAAAATTTCATTGAAACAGCTTTCACACCAGTGGTGAAGGTTAAGGGGGCCAGGGTTTAATGGCCCCCTGAAGTATATAAGTAAGTATTTTTGGCATATATTGGTCTAGCCACCTCGGTTTATCGAGTTGCACAAGATATCTTCAGGAAACAGCTAGAATTCATTGGTAGTCTCTTGCAATCAAACTTCTCTCCACAGATATATTCAAACAGTGGTCCCTATGCAAAACACACAGCTAGCTTGTACTTACCTTTCTTGCAGTAAATGTGAATTTTTTCATACACATAGTACAAAACTGAAACTGAAAACCAAGACAAAAGTATCAACTAGCTTTTTAATATTCACAAATATTAAATCACTGCTATAACTTATTTTACAAATATTCGATATTTGCAAAATAAGCTATGGTAGTGATAAACAAAGAAGCAAAGCTAAAAATCGTGAGAAATGGATCCCAGGTCGTGAGAACTAAGTGGTATACCTTGAAATAATGTGAGTTGGCAGGAATGTTATTTCATTCTCAAAGCAACTTCAATCCTCTGTTTCAGATAACGTCTAACCCAGCATTTAATACATGGAAGCAAGCAGTCATTTATAATCTGATTAGAAAGTATGATGCAAAACTACAGCTCTTTGCAATGAATGATTGCATGCAGAAATGCAAAATTCGATATTGTTTGGCTGACTCTTTTTGGCATGCAGCCCACAAAAAGACAACATGTATCAGTGCATACTGAACCGTCACGACAATACCTTGCTGCAAAGGTGTAATATGTACTTATTGTACCCTATGATGCATCATTTCCTATATTAAACCTCTAAAAACTCATTGATAGAAGGCTTGCTTAGGAAGGATCTGTCAAAGAAAAGACAAAGTACTAAAGAGCGGAGACTTTGGCAGTTAATAACCTATGACCTCAGCATTTCATTCAACTAACACTTTAAGTTCATAAATCAAGTGCGTAGTTCAATCATTTGAAGCTTTGTCCATTTTGAAATGTTTCCTTTTCCTGTGCACTCGAAATCGCAAATAAAATCCATATGATACTATTAAGCCTTCGATAAGCTTGTGTTACTCACCATAGAATCTTCATCCCACGGCGGCTCTTCAACTTCAAAAACAGATCTAAACTCCGAATTACTGGTTACCATCTTAAGGCCTCCTTTGCCTTTAATGAGCTTTTTACCTTCCATGTTGTTTTTCTCCCTAGGCTTGTCTATGGAAAACAATGGTTCTAGGATTAGGCTTGTTACCAACCAAAGTTTCTTATAAAGAGCGGTAGTGTACTCTTCTACAATAAAGAGTCGTTTCTACCTTGTCAGATTGTCACTTATCACTGCTTCTGAGAATTAACCATCATCAAAAGTAGAAATCAATACCACAGACAAAGCCAGCTCTGAAAAGATGTGGGGGGGGGAGCAAGGATCGATATGGGTGTGGTCGGGCGTATCTAAGACAAGTTTATGGGCCCCCCCCAATAAATTCTAGGAAAATGCCCTTTCTGTAGTAATTGCGAGCTGGTCTACCCCAAACTCGGTACCTCATGGAGAAGGCAATTCCTCCTTTGCTGCTGACGACAATAACATGTTCCACCGGTCTCCATTAATTGCTGCTCGTAGATAATACAAACAATTTTTACTTTGTTGCGGCATCTTTTATAACATGCTGTTGTCAAAGGAAGAGTTGCAGGAATCCGGATGGTTTTATGAAGGTTAGGATAGACTTGGCTTTCTAGATAACCTTCTTGAAGTTGTTTTGAAAATAAGGGCATATATGGAAACAGAGCCCATTAAATTTTCTCTCTTCCATTTCAGAGATTATGTCCTGCAGAAACATTGAATTCAAAAAGAGACAATATCCTATATGAACTGCTCTTTACTTCCATACCGCTTTCCAGACATCCCATACTTTTGGATCCATTGTTGGCACCCCATTTGTTTTGATGAAGATGAGCTGAATGTCACTCGCATCATTTAGCAGAACAAAGCAATAAACTACACTTACCCCCCCCCCCCCGGCTCCATTAGTTCTAGGGAGCTTTTAGAGAAACATTTGGAAAAAGTTGAGGACCATATCATAGAAATGTGGGATCTGAGCTCCCATTTCCTTCTTGGAAACACCCCTGTTTGCTACCTGATTTGATAACAGAATGAGGTAACAGGATTGTATCACAGCTGTCTTTTTCATTATTCTATCTATCAACCAATATACTAATTGTTTTCTAAAAAGAAGCTTGTCATCAGTGTTAACATACATATAAAAAGGTACGGAATAGATTAAATAATAAAATGATTAAAATTTAATAATATTAGAAGACATTTTTTTCTTTTGCTTCTTGAGTATTTACGTTAAATTTAATTTTTTCCAACATGGACTAAGTATATCATTGTGCAAGTCTTTCATGTTTCATAACCTGTACTCTGTTCTTGATGACTTGTAGATTACCTCTAAAAGTTGTCGAAATATATGAATGATGGATCTCATCCACATTGTTTTTGCTGAGCCTATCGCTGGAGATGGAGTCTCCCTGCGCGCGCAAAGTTAGTTCTACACCACTGGTAATAGCCCATACATGTGACAGTGCTTTTGCTGGAAATAATTAGAAGCTTGTCTGTTATTTCGTCTGGGAATTGGCCATGTTAAAATTGCTATTATGAGAATAGATCCTAGGTGTTAGATCAAATGTTTATTACCAGATGTATATGAGGTTCTCATTTCGACAAATATTCCTACTGATCTGTTTTATCATATTTAATTTTGAAACTGGTTTAAAATTGAGGCTTCCGATTGAATGCCGCCACCAAGCAGCTATATTGAAAACTTGGTGCCTATCGTTATGTCAATCTTTACAAAGACATTCAATAATTCCATCACAATTTGCGATAGTACAGACATAATAAAAGTTTGTCGTGAATAGTAAGTGAGCGTTATATGCACGTTTTATTACAAGGAACCGCTACCGTTTTATAAGGAATGTAAATGTACAAGGTCAAATGCTTTAAGCTCCAATGTCACTTAAGAACTTTTCAAAATAGTGCTTTGGCTTCGCTCATAAATTGTCTCCTGGTAAAAAGCATATTTCAACATTTTGAGGGCACTTTCTCAAGATTTGCGAAAATGGATGGGGAAAAGTGCTTTCAATGCCTCTTGGTTCCTATACCTCTGATCTCGCATAATGCAGTAGGCAGATCATTCTTGTCTAAACTAGAAGTTACATATGGTGTCTTGCTTTTGTTGCATATTTTTGCCAACTGAAATTAATAGCCAAGATAATGCTAGTATCTTTTGTACTTTTTGCAATATGGCAATAGAAGTATATGCAGGTAAAACTGGTCCGAAGAATCTACTGAGACAAGGAGTCAGCCCTGGTTTTTGGAATTTTTGTTATGTTTTATTAGCTTCTCCCCATCCAATTAAATATTAGATAAGCACTTTTCCTATTCACATCACCTGTTTTGACTAAATAATGCAGTCCCAGATTGTAAGTTTTTACCACGTCCTTCAATTAATTTTTTCATTTTAAGGGCACAATCTTTGGCATCTTCCCTCTTCGTCCGAGATCTTATTGATCACAAGACTAGACACTTCTCAGATATCAATCTTTTGACGTAACAAGGTAGGATTAATCAAATACACATTTTTGATTTAAAAAGAAATTTGCTTTCGGCTAGTACTGAAGCTTTCTTAACTTTTTGATGATTTCAGCACTGACACTTTCGATTTCGTTGGAAGGAATAATAACACTGAAATATATAGATTTTCATATGAAATCTATGCAGATTAAGCAAAATAGATGACAAGCTTGAGTGAAATTTGGACTTTCAAGTGTGAGGCAATTTATCAACGTTCTTAGGCCAAGTGCTGCTTTCTTAGCCTAACCCAAGTTGAAGTTCTGCCTCGTTTTTTCCTTAGTTTGCATTATTACACACAGTAGAAGTTCAAACCAACCACGATCAATATAGAAGCAGCCTCATAAGAAGCTCGTCTACATCATGTATTCCAGGTAAGCTTCCCGACAGGGATTGACTACCATTTGACTATTATTGCCAATGAACTTTTGAATATCATTAATAAAGGGCAATGAACTATCTTTTCCTATAAACTGGACCCTATATGGCTTCTGGATCTCATTTATTTCACCATTGGTAATAGACTGTTAGCTTTTGTCAGTGGCTTCTTTCGAGAGACCTTGACCTCCAGAAGTCGTCATGGGTCCTCAGATAGTGGTTATGGGAGACTACAGTGGTGATGTAATATCAACTCTTGTTTACCTTTTATCACAGCTGCTTATTTTGTCTTTAGCTGTTTACAAAAATATAAGGGGTTGGGGGGCTTTGGAGAGATATCGGCTTTGTTATTACCTCCTAATCTACAATCATGGACAAAATATATCCGGACTGTCTGCTCAAGATTTTGGCACTAGTTTTGCCCCTTCCCCCCACCTATCAATGTTGTTCTTTTGTAAGATTTTAGTGAAAGAAGCTTCTCCTTGTATCAAGCATAAATATCTTCGTCGAGAACAACATTGATTTAGGGGGAAAGGGGGGTCACGGAAAAATGAGCAAAAGTCCAGTAATTTATGTCCAAGATTGTAGTATCTCTGATAGAAGGAGGGAGGTAATAGAAGGGGGTGTTCATATTGACCAATTTTCAATGTCAACCAATTTTCAATAACAAGGGGTGCTAATAGAAGGGGTCCATGTTGGTAGATTGTTGTATTAAAAGGTAATGGAATTACTGGGGTGGTGACACTGGGTACTTGACAACGGGTAGCTGGTTGGAGGTAAAGATAAAACCAGAGCATTGGCACATTATATAGAGAAATAGACATATATACAAGAGAAATGATGTTTATGTAAAAAAAATATTTTGGGCGCTTTGTTGTCACAGACAGGATAGTACAGTTTCTATAAATCTCATAACTTTTTCATTCAATATTTTGTGTTTCTGGTCATGACCGATTTGTAAAATTTAATAGAAGGGGTGTGCTAATAAGCAAAGGGGGGTGGAAAATTCTCCTGAGACCAATAGACGGGGTACCCGTATATTAGAGACACTAGAGTATTAAAATGTAACTTGCGATCATATGATAAACGGGCTTTGCCCGTCCGGTGAAACGAATCTCACTTTCTTCAAACGAGGCCCAGGCAAAGCGGCTGAAAGTTTTTCATGTGAATTCTTTAGCCGGTCTGCCGTGGTACAGTCTATTTTATTCTATTTATTGATTCTCTTGAAAAAAAGAAATGATGCGTCACATGATCTGCAGACTTAAATGCCAGAGACTGAAAATCGCATATGATAGTGAGGTATTTTCAGCCCGGTCAAGCAGGCTGGCCCCATGTAGCGATACGATATGACCGAACCCTATAGTAGTTATTGAACCAGCACGTAGCAATTTGCAGGTGTATTTTTGTTTCCATTGTCGGGAGAATGTTGGGCGACATTTCCACATGACATTCCAAAACGACTAGGTCCTATTCCAATGAAAGAGTCACAAGAAGCGCAGTCATTTTCTTGGTTGGCGATATAACCAATTCGTGTCAAAATTGAGTTTCCAGAATCTTTAACATTAATCCCCTGGCGTCTGCAATTGAGCTGCAGGGAAGAAGATGCTATCAAATTCTTCCACGATGACCTGGCAAGATTTGTGTAAAGTGCGTTCCCCGTTTTAAACAGAGAGAGAAGAGATGCCTTGTTAATTCCAGGGAGTCGCAGCCATCGGACATCAGATGAGATCTTCATCCCGATGCATATATCATTAAAAGCGACATTACTGAAAGCAGGGAACTTTGCTTCCTCTTCATAAAGAGATTTTATGCCATTTTCAATGTTGTAAGTCTCACTGGTTGTCCAATAAGAGGAGGTTGACATGAAGGTTGACTACAACATAAAGATAACTTTACATGATTTTCAAGGTATAAAAGCATAACAGTTTTAACAATCAATCAATCAATCATATATATATATATATATATATATATATATATATATATATATATATATATATATATGCATTTTCTCAAATATTTGTAAACAGTTACTCTTACAAAGTTAAGAATAACTTTAACAATATTTGGGCTTAAATGTTAAAAAACATTAAGAACAGCCAGCCTCGGCCACAAGTACCAGATAGTTACAAAAAACTGTATTGGCTGGTTTTTATTTACTTTACGATTTCTCTTACCTTTGTTCCATCAACTTTTAGAGCTAGGGTCCAGCCCCCTACTCCACACGACCCTGTAGAATCTTCCATTATGCAAAAGTGTTTTCCTCCTTCGATTTCATAAACACCAGTTACTGAAGAAGGGTTATCACTGTAGATCTCATTGCAACTCTTGTATACTTGGAAAAATTAGAAAGAGTTTTTCAAGTAAAGCTAACGGTTATTTCCATAACAATGGTCATCACAGGATAGTATACTGTTTATCAACCTTTTATGTATGGGTAAGATTAAGTTGTACTGTCGATTTTCAGGCATAAATTAGCATACGTTAAAAGTTAGCTAAGGCAAGGCGAATCTCACGGAAAAATTCGGTGCAATGATATTTTCTCGCCATCATATGTTACTTAGTAATTAAATGTAGGTCTTATGGTCTTATGGCAAAAATACTTCCAATGGCAGCAACTGCAACACTTATATAGGGCCCTCTGATAAAGGGACGGTGCCATGGGTTCATATCTGAGGAAGGCTTCGCTTAGGAACGTAGGAAAGTCCCCCATGGTTGTGTCCGACAGGCAAGGAAATTACTGAAATAGCCAGAGAGCATCTATTAGACTAAAATTTGGCTGATTGGTATGGTGCTCGAGCATGCATAAGGAAAATCTACTGTGAAGATTCAACTAGAGAGGAGATGGAAGTTTATCAACAAAATGTGGGCTAAAGCTCCTCAACCGCTGATCCTAGTGGTGCCGAGCTTGTGATACAACTGAATGCTAGGTGCGATATGCAACGAGCCGGGGTCTTGGTATCTTTGAAGGAAGTTTAGCCTATGAGCAAAGCCAATGTGAGAGCCCTTTGACCTATGGGCCAAGCCAACATGGGGACCCTATTCTATTCGCTGCTAAGTTCTGTCTGTATTGAGAGTCCCTATTGAGAGGCTATGAAATAGGCCCAGGTTCTTGTGATCACTCGAGTGACAGACTGGCTTGTTACCAATCGAATTTTAAGGAAGAATGAGTATGAAAATGAGTTAATAATTGTGATTTACATAGTTTCTGTTAAATTGCAGTTAGTTTAATTTTACCTTTTGTCTTTTTAATAATATTAGGCTTTTATTACTGCTCCATGAAAATCAGTCTTATTGACCGACGGGACAGCCGTATGTAAATGATTTTTTAAACTGACATGATATAACTATAGAATGATAATAGCCTAAAAGTAAATATCTGACATAGGTATTGCGGAAAAGCAATATTCGAATATAGTCCTACGATTTTACGTGAAAATGCCTATGATAGTAGAAGGATTAATATTTATAAGATTAACTTTAAATCGTTGTTTATATTATAGCATGAAAAAGCGGGAACATTCTTTATGCATACTGAAAAGCTTTTTTCGTTCGACACTCGTCAGAGTATGAAACATCGGATAACGACCGAAAGGTGAACTGAAATACATAGCCAGATGCGGATGCACATGATATGATGAATAATGCGTCTGACGAGTGTCGGGCGAAAAGAGCTTTTCGGTATGCTTAAAGAATGCTCTCGCTTTTTCGTACTATAGTGAAGTTCTGTAGTACCAACAGACTTTTCACATTGTTTAAATTGGAAGTCATGATCAAGCAGAAGTAGGCTGGTAGATTGGATGGTAAGTCATAATGACTTCTACTAGGGAATATAATAGTATTTGAGACCAGTAGTATACAAAGATGCAATTAGGACCAGCATGCTGATCAAGTTAGGGTCAGAGAATATCCAAGACAGAAATAAAAACCCTGCATTCATTTTCAACCAGCTATTAGCCACATGAGATAGAATATATTTGTATTTCGTGGAAATATGAATGTCATTTTCAGTAATCTTTCTAATTGAAGCAAGCAAGGATAAGAAACTGCATTACCCCAAAAATCTAGTTTGAATCTATGAAAGTATGGAAATCTACCTTTTGGAGCTCTTTGATGCTGGAAAGGAAAATAGAAATAGTTATAATAGTTTCAAACAGAAAAGATATCAATAGATGAAAAAGTAGACGTAAAGTTTGCAAAAGGCTCTCAAGGCCACCTGATAATAAAGTTAGCTGTCTATGCGAGTGAGTAAGAAAGAAAATATATATACATACATAAATATAAATATATATATATATATATATATATATATATATATATATATATATATATATATATATATATATATATATATATATATATATATATATATATATATATATATATATATATATATATATATATATATATATTTATGTATGTATATATACGTATAATGCAGTTAAATTGATAACTAACATTTTGTCTGTCTTTCTGATAGTCAGGAACATAATTCACAACACATGGCTGTTTCGTTACTTATCTATACAGATCATATTAGCAACCTAAAGGAAAGCGCTTCCACCTTATGAAGTCTAAGTCCAATAACGGTTGACAATAAAGACACACGTTTTTATAAGACAGTTGCAGCTTCTCTTGCCCAGACTGAACTGTCTCACTTTTTCACGATTTCAGCACTGAAGCTTTCCTTAAGATTTTCCTGGCAATAATATCCGAGTTTACGTAACACTACAGTGTTGCTCAGATAGGCATGCACTACACAGACACAGCACTCCATTAAGAAGGATGTCACAAGAAATTTATACAAATTAAATAAAGGAGATCATTGTCTTGCGTGTATATTGGAATTTTAGAGGTATATGACTTATCAACTTTCTTAGCTCTTAGAAACCCAGTATTGATTTCTTAACTTGTTGGGCAATTTAGTACTACTTCTAACAAACGTTTTCGTTCCATAGATTAGAATCTTTATGGCAACACTTATTTCAGCTCCTACTTATCTTGTATTTTGTACCATGTAAAGAAATGTATGGTACAGTTTTGCTTCAAGACCACTATGGTGTAGAGTGCGCTTTCCCGGGTTGGAATGGCACAAATCCATGGAATCGACAAAGTTTCGAGATACCTTTTAAAGCTTGATTTAGCTCTATTTGAAAATTTTCTTACCCTTCGTCTACCACTTCGAGTGAAATAACCTCATTTCTGGAATAATTATCGATAATTACGATAATTATCGTCCAATCTCCATCTTTCTAGTCATTACAATGCTCTTTGAAAAATTTGCTAGCAAAGAGCCAAAGTAGCATATGGATGCTTGTGCATAGGAGGTGTCTACGGTGTAACCCTCAGATCTTTTGCGCACAGCTATATCGAAGCTAGGCTAAAATGTAGTTCAAAGCTGAATCCTAGATGATACCAGTCCTCTTATGCAGTTTCTGGCCCTTAAAAATATATGAATGATTTAGATGTACCTTTGATAAGGCTGAGCACCACTTATAAAAGCTAGACCGAAACTAGTCAAACATCTGCCTATTTCATAAACAGAAAGCAGACTGCATATACACAGAACAAACATGTTTTGCATATGCCCATTCCTGGAGACATTTAAGTATTCTTGACAGAATCTGTCATGCAGGGCCTAAAGTGCTATTGAATAGCAAGTAAGCGGGGGCGGGAATAAACGGAGGGCTGGAAACTGGCCTGAAAATAATAATTGGGGGTTAGAACAAATTTGGGGATGGGAAATAGCTTACACAGATATTACGAGGAATAACGTAGGAAGATTGATTTTCATGGATTTTCAATAATAACGGCAAAGTAAAGAAAATTATAGTTGTAATTTATGCGATTGAAAATAACTTTCTGGTTGTCTCTAAGTAAATGAAGGTAATCCCTGTAAAAATAAGCACAAGCCTCAAAACTAATATATGGGGGGGGTTGGAAAAAATGCGGGGTTTTGCTCATTTTTGGCATCAGCACTTGGATCGTCCCAGAGTCATGCTCCTCTATAGGAGAAGCATGTCTGACCATTGGAAGTTTTTAAGAGAGGCATATTAAGGTCAGTTTTAGTATTGCAAAGCTCCCTAACGGTATGTTTAGACAACTTTTCGAACAGACTTGTAAGGTATTTGGGTGTTTCATTATTTGTTGACCGGACCGATACATCATCCTGGCAGGTTCCATATCAATAAGTTCCCTTATAGTTTGCCATCCTATTTTATCAAGAAGTGGCTGGGAGGGCGCATCGTAAGGGCTATTTGTAGCTATCCTAACAGCACGGTTTTGTAGCTTCTGTAGTTTATTTAAAGTGGTAGCATCGCAGACTCCCGACACCGAACAACAGAATCTGAAATGTGGTTCAATAATGCTTCCATACATTGACTGAACCATAATTTGAGGAAAGTATCTTATTCCATAGTGCAGCATTCCTATTCCTTTTGATATCTTTTTCACCAATGCAAAAATATGCTCCTCTCAATTTAGAAGTTGGTCAACTTCAATCCCCAAGTATTTGGTGTGTTTGATCATCAAAACTGGTTTCTGATCAATGACGATTTGTAAATTTTGTGTTTCCGAATTTTTAATGCCCTTCAACTTTTTCTACTCCCCATGAGGAGAGTTTGTGTCTTGGTGACGCTAAGGGATAGCTTATTTAGTTCCATCTAGGTTTTTAAAAAGAGAACGCCAGAATTAGCATTCTTGTTTATGCCCGAGATCGAGTCCGAAGAAAATAAGATTCTGGTCTCCTCTGCATACGTGTTCGCCTCAAAGTGATTTAAAGATAGGCGTAGGTCAGTTATGTCAACTAAAGAGAGAAAAGGCCCTAAGCATGAGCCTTGTGGTACCCCACATGTTATTTCCTTATATGCAGATATTTGCCTGCCTACTCTACAACATTGGTTTCTGTGCGAAAAGTAAAACCAAAACCGGCACAGTTCCTTATCTTTTATTCCATATAAGTAAATCTTGAGAAGAATCTCATCATTTACTCTGTCGAAGGCCTTCTTTAGATCCGTAAATGTAACTGATGTAAAATTCCCTTAGCCTATGTTTAAATACCAATCAATCGTATTCTTCAGTAGGCAACTTAGAACTGAGTGCAACAACCTACAGCCTGACTGTATTGAATAAAGAAGCTTGTTATCATTAAGAATGGAGTACATCTGATCAACAACTAGTTTTTCGAACAGACGATCAACAACAGGTAAGACCGAGATGGGCGTATAATTTGAATGACCATCAGCTGGTCCACTTACTCTGATAGTCTTCATTGTCAAGGCCACTTTTTTAATTTTCAGTGCCGGTTATTAGCGATAAGTACCCTTGTTTTTTGCTCTGCTTCCATGCCCAGAACAAATTACGCATTGAAGCACTATAGCAAGGCATAGATATCTAAGACCAGCGGGCAAATAGAGAACGGGGCCTGTATTGAACAAAGCAGAGAACATGGAGATTATAGTAAGCCATGGAAGTGATAATCGAATGTAAGAAAGAAAATATGTGCAGTACAATAAAGCTTTTATTAAATGTGACTCCATCAAAGTTTAGCTTACAAGCGAATGGTACGATAACCTTGTGCTGATATAAAGCTTAACGTAATTGACTTTTAGGTAAGCGACTTCTTTACAAAACACGCATACAAAACACGCATTGCAATTGGAAAAAGTACTTAGTTTCACTTTTCACTTTTAGTTGTTGCTTGTCCAACCTGTTTTGGTCGCTTTATGTTGACGGCCTAGGCCTTAGACTTATAAATACCATTCCTTCGTAATCTTTATAGCTAGACAACAGCAAGCTGCAAGTTATTTTATGAGATATTTAGTAATCCTAATGGTAACCTCATATTAAGACGCACTTTGCTAATAGAACGTGTACATCAGATGATAACATCTGCTCATCTATTAGCCATTATTAGCAAATTTTATCAAAAACATCACTATCATATAGGCCAATATGGGTAATTTTTTCAGATCAAACAACGATCAATTCTTCAGCTTGTATTGCTAGCCCTCATTTACATTCAAGCGGACAACGTGCAAACATTACCTGACTTAAAATTAGCCCTCTCACGCTATAGGTAAAGGATGTAGTAACCGTGCTATTATTTAACTACAGAACCTGTCGTGTAATGAGAAGCAGCTGAACAGGTGCAATCCAGGCCAAAATATATACATATACATATACATAAATATATATATGTATAGCCCACCACAATTGGAAAATTTATTTTGGCCCCAGTGCGGATTCGAACTCACGATGTTTAGATCAGAAGACTCCTGTGCTAATCAATTGCGCCATCCAGGCACAAAAGAGTAGCGGTGGAATCTTAAGGTCATTCTACCGTGAGTCCCTCAACGCATCTAGGGCCTTCTCTATGTTTCGACTATAATGCCTTCTTCAGAGCCAAGCGTACTATATTATATTAATTCGGCTAAGGCTTTTTGACATAGGTAAATACTAAGTCATGAGTGGGCTACCACAATTGGAAAATTTATTTTGGCCCGAGTGCGGATTCGAACTCACGATGTTTAGATCAGAAGACTCCTGTGCTAATCAATTGCGCCATCCAGGCACAAAAGAATAGCGGTGGAATCTTAAGGTCACTCTACCGTGAGTCCCTCAACGCATCTAGGGCCTTCTCTATGTTTCGACTATAATGCCTTCTTCAGAGCCAAGCGTACTATATTATATTAATTCGGCTAAGGCTATATATATATATATATATATATATATATATATATATATATATATATATATATATATATATATATATATATATATATATATATATATATATACACACATATATATATATATAAAGTCATTGAAAATATGACAAATTAAACACTACAATTTCATCCCTACAAGCCTGTTTCGTGGTTGCCCACTCATTAGGGGATAAGTTTATTGCTCAAAAACGGGGAAGATTCTTTCACCATACTGGAATCAATTTTTTTTGTCTGTCACTCATCAAAGTATGAAACGGCAGATAACGACTGAAAGGCGAACCGAAATATATACCACAGTCAGATCCGACCAAAGTCTAGCATATATTTTGGGTCAGCATTCGGTCGTTATCTAACGTTTCATACTTTGATGATTGTCGGGCGAAAAAAATGCTTTCAGTATTCTAAAGAATGTTCCCTCTTTTCTTGCAATGGACAACTATACATTCATATTTGTATACTTGAGCGTTTCGGTTTGCATCTTCAAATAGATAGCGAGGCCTTGCTACTTGTCATAGTAGGGAAAATCATAATTGCAAGGGCGACGAAGTCGAATTTTACACCACTATCCTATTACATTGGATGGCTTCACCTGTTCTTAACAAATATCAATATAAAGTAAGTAGGACTAAAGAACTGACTATAATATTTGCATAATCTTATAAGAATAAACGCCAGTGCTAACAGCGCACAATTAAGATACATCAAATTAACTTTCATACAGTAAATTAAAATTTTAGGAATGAAATTGCTGAATTTAGTGGGATAAACAACGGGCTATTAGAAATATGAAAAATCCTGTTCGTCAAACCAGCTGCACAAATATTAATCAATTCTTAAGAAGCTGTCTATATGAAACTTGGTATTGACTATAGCAAATAGATGAGCCTCTCTAAGTATTGGCTCATCAAAATTAAGAGTCTCTTTTTGCGTGCTTTTATGTAAGAGCTTGCCCTTTCTGGTAACCATCCAACCACCCAAATGACAACCCAGCCAGGAATTTCCTTACTTTTCATGCAAACTGTTGACTCAATCAAAACCAACCAACACACCAACTGACCAATCACTCAGCGAACCAACTAATGAACCATTCAACCAACCACTCAATAACTCAACTAGCTAACCAACCAACCAGCCAGCCAGCCAGCCAGCCAACCAGCCAACCAGCCAACCAGCCAACCAGCCAACCAGCCAACCAGCCAACCAGCCAACCAGCCAACCAGCCAACCAGCCAACCAGCCAACCAGCCAACCAGCCAACCAGCCAACCAGCCACTCAACTGACCATCTGTCCAAACAGCAATTCAACCGACCAGTCACTGAACCACCGAAATAAATCATCACTCAATTATCCAACCACACTGCTAAGCAAATACCCAGCAATAACCCACGCAACCACTTCCCTTCATACCAACTATCGAATCAACAAAAACCAGTCAACCTACAAACCAACAAACCAACCAACTAACCAACCAACCAACCAGCTAGCCAGCCAACCAACCAACCAGCCAGCCAGCCAGCCAGCCAGCCAGCCAGCCAGCCAACCAACCAACCAACCAACCAACCACCACCAACCAATAAGCCAATTTTCCTGTAGTTCATACCAACCCAGGGCATTTGTGATATAGAACATGGAAAATCTCCAGTAGGTGCAATACCTCCCCAGTATTGACTGTTCAAGTAGAGAGTGGTACTAGTATCATGTCAAAAGTAGTGTTATCACTTTGAACGTGGAATGAGTGATGCCACCTTCCTACCAATGTGACTATAGGTCGTGGTCACAGAATGTTTCCACATCTTTCTCCCCCTTTTTCAGAAACTTCCTACCGGTGAAAAGTCTTTAAAAAAATGCTATTCACCAACCAGTACCAATATCACCATCATGTGCACCAAAAATAGTTAGCCTTATTTGGGGTTATTTAGCTCTGTTTCATTGGATATTTAAGGTAGGCGATTCTTTGAGATCACTTAAAAATGGCCCACCTGAAGATTCTCTTAAAGAGGCTGTGAATACGTAGCTGCTAGCAGATCAAACATCCCTTCAGTAAAGGATATTTCTACAATACCTTATAAAATATTTAGCGTGCTAGTAATCTATAACTCTCAATAGTTCCTCGTAAATAATTAAGTGATAAAATTGATGCTGTAGAAATCTAACTAGTACATCAAATAAATCTACAGCTCAAGCTGTAGATTTTCTAAATCGTTTGCAATAGGTGCTTGTGAAAAGTTCCTTTGGTTTTGAATAGACATAACTTGGCCATTGTTTGCAAATCCAGATGGCGACCTCCATAATAAGTCTTGCTATACTTCGCCATTTGGGAGGCCAAATCGTTTTTATATTTTGTTCATTATTTCAACTCTATAAGTCCTTTATGAAGAACCCAGCTCAAGGCTTAGTTCTTAAAATTCCTTATCTTCCGACCTCTTTTCGCCTTATCTTTGTACTAAAGGTTCCTAACTAATGCCTTAAAAATTATATAAGAGCAAGAAAATACTGCAAGTGCTTATGGTTAGGATAGGATACTAAAATCTTAATGGAAACCCCTCTATGAACCACTTGCTACATGGGTTATGCACAGTGTATGCAAAACTGATGCCAAAGCATGGAACTAGATTACTAACTTTGGATTTTTGCAGTGATAAAAATGTTCGTAATTGAACAATTCCTTTGTGGTTCTGTCTTTAGTAGCATAAGTTTCTTAAATTGTTTAGTCAAGTGTCAAACAAGGTGCTTTCATTTTTTGAGTACAAATGTGGAAAGCACCATAACTCACTTATTTTAGCGAAAATGGCCTCAAGAGAGCTTTACTACTGAAATCGTGAAAAGTCTAAGGCGATATGGATAAAAATTAATCTTTCTGCGAATGCGAAACGGAAAAAAATTAATCTTTCTGGCAGCGGATTAATGGGGACACTTGACAGACTTTTTGCTCGTTTTCGCTTGTTTCCACTGACACATGTATGCACAGTGAAGCAAGGAATTTGTTTTTTATTACAACGGCAATACATTGCAGCATTTTTGAAAATATCCGGGTTAGAGTCTTTCTACCAAAGCGATGGATTTGCAAATTTACACGTTTTCAAAAATATACGCTCTAGGCAACATTCTCAAAATATCCTTTTTTTATCGTTACAGTGGGAACGCAAAGCCGAATTGGATAAATTTTTATCCATTTTCTTATTTATAGGGGTCATTGGGAACGGGGCCTAAGAAGATCTCAATAAAGGGCTAATAAAAGCGCTCTTATAAAAAGAGCAGAGCATATATCATTCATGAGATCTGGGTCAGTTTGAATTTGACCGGTGGGTCATTTTGACTAGTAAGCCTCGATCTATTTTCGTGATCACTAAACACGACATTCATAAATCATTCATAGATGTCGAATGCAAATATACACGTAAACAACTCTATTAGTTAAACTAACCAGTATTTTCCATCCATCCTTCACAGAGTAAGGCTTATTTTTTGAATTTGTTTTGCGACAGGTACTCATTGTTGGTAAATACTTGCATGACATACCAACCCTATGTTTGCTTCATGACTGCACACCGCAATTTACACGCGTCGAATTACAAATTAGCTTCAATTCGATACCAGATTGGCACTGCACCTGTTATGAATTGCCAGGCCTGAAATGTTACGTGCTGTTGCAGCTAAGCTTTCGTTAAATTTTTAGAAGGTCGTAGCGCTTCATTTTTACCTGTCGCACGTACCAGCAATGTGAACACTCAAACCTTGAATTATATGTATGTCAAAATAACATCCGTGACACCTTCACAACTTTTATCGATGGTAATCATTCCATATTGCTAATTCCTTCGATTTGCTAATGATTTGGTTGCAGCTCGTAGCACGATGAAACTCTTTGCAGATTCCTTTTACTTACATTCCAATTGCCTTTGGTTGCATGTCGCTCCCGAAAAACTCGCATGAACACTCGAATATACCAACTGGCATTCATTGAATATGTGTTCATATATATATATATATATATATATATATATATATATATATATATATATATATATATATATATATATATATATATATATATATATATATATATATATATATATATATATATATATATATAGATTTATATATATATATAATATATTGAAATACTAATTAAGACAGTTAAACTACATCAATCCTTGCAAGTAAAAAATGTCAAAAAAGAAGAAAAGAAAAAGATTTACTTTTAACTATGTAAACATACAAAAACAAGCACAAATCAGTGCTGAAGAGTTAAGAGGGGTGCAAGGCCAAGCGGCGCTTCCAGATCCCAAAAGCAACCTCTCTTAGTTGGAGAAAATGCCCGAATACCCCCTTTAACTTTGTGCCAGCGTGAACAACATGTGCATTTGGTTATTGTGAACAGCTTTGATTTTTTGTGCACACTTATAAAAAGGAATTTATCATAACTCCTCCACAGAGGTCAACTATCCCTCTGTCTAACATTGAACCCATAGTTTCCTATTTTCCTCACTAGGTATAATGTACGTTTTGATATGCTTAAAGGCATGCTCCCGGCAATATATTATTGTGAAACAGATTTCTCTGCAATTGCTTTGAGGATTCGGCATATTTACACTATATCCCCAAGAAGGATCAGAAGTATCGTCAAATTATTAAACTAAATTCAATGTTTGACCCAGAGTGGCTCTCGAGTTGTATAATCCCACCATTGACGTAAGCAAGTATGCATTGGCGCTTTAAGTACGCTTGACAAACTTCAATTCAATTCACTGAAAACTTACGTAGAAGGACTTCGTTCTCAGGTTTCTGCTCAAAACAGCCGTGTATCACCGCTCGTTTTATATTTAGCAGCGAATAAAGGTTTGTTTTGTAGGCCTACTCATAATTCTCTTCCACAGTACATAAAACCACAAAAACGATACTACACATATAAGGGATCATTGACCCTTTACGCAACATCTCCAAAGGGGAAGGAGGGTATCAATTGATTCTATCAATGCGATAAATTTAATATCAATATACTGTAGTTCCCAATATTTGCCCGAAATTTTTCTCTATTTGGAAATATTTGGGAATCACTTGACAACCCTATAAACTACTCCTCTAGCCATATGAGGACTTAAAATTTTGGGGGCTGCAAATTTTCTGGCAGAATGAGCAAGAAGAGTGTTCAAAAGGGATGACGGCTTCCCATGTCGATTGCAGTCGAGCTGCTTTCAGTTGAAGCTATTATTGTTAAAAACTATTGTTGTTTCTAAAGAAATTACACTAGCGAAATGGCTTTCCGCTTGATTGGGGTGGGGGCTGTAACCCACTATTCCTCCAACCTCTTACTCCAGTGAATACGACTGAATCAAGTGCAATATGGATTGCTGTATTTCTTTTAACTTAATGTCGCTGTTTGGTCGCAGCGAATTAAATAGCTGTACTCTACACGACCACAATCAGAAGTATGATCCGAATCTTACTGTTTCTTCGGTCATTTTGTTACATTAAGGAAGGGAAACGATAGAGCATTCGTAATTTGTTTAAAGTAAATGAGAACTCTGATGGAAGATTATAATAAGCCGTTGCTAGAATCTTGTTATACCTAGACATACTTGACAGCACACGAGAACAAGGCTCCATCGCTCGCTTTAAGAAAGGCTTTAAAAAGCATCCCTCGATGCTACAAAGCTCAATCATGATCCCTTGATATAGCAGCAAACTTGAGTTGTATACTAAATCTTCTCTTAATTATTTTTGTCTGTAATGATTTATTTTTCATTAGCTGAAAGGTGTAGCATGCATAGGTATTGATAAAATGAAGTGAAGATGACAATGAAGTTCTAGGTTAAACCAAGGTTGATATTCACTGTAGAATTTTCTAGCTATTTACGAATTCAGCTTGTTCTCATATAAATTGTTAATTATTTGGCTGAAGTGATATTCTTAATGTGGGCTTTTCCGATAGCACTGTTATACGTTAAAAGTCTTCTACTTTGACTGTCTAAAGACGAATTTTTTACCAACAGTACGAGTATCCATGGGTACAAATCTTGTGATGGGTTGAAGGTACTACTTTTGCTTACAGCGTTACGAGCATTTTCAGCACGATTTTCAACAGAGAATATATTTGGCGTGCTGTCTTATTTCTGCCTTTAGGACAGCATTTCTTGAAGCAACTAATCTTATTCCATCGCATTCATATCTTGTCGATTGTTCTAGTCTCATGTAAAAGGGAAATGCAATTTTATCATTAAAAGCATGAATTTAGAGTTGCCGTCCTTCTACCAATATGTCTGTAGGTTTTCGTTAAATTGTTTTTCTATCTTTGTGGTTTTTCTGATAAATATCTGATATTGTATATTTCTTAAAAATACTGTGCCTTATAGTCTACCTAATGTTGTCAGTTTGGGATAATCGCATTTATTTAAAGCGTTATTATTGACAATGGCACTTTCTATTTTCTTGTGACTGAGTATATTCCTCAAGCAACTAACATAGCACTATTTGCAAAGTTGCACAGACAAAAAATCACGTTGATATCTACTCAAGATCATTATCAGCTCTGGAGTTTTTGTCTCAGGTTAGGAACTATTACAATGCGTTTGTAGTGCGTACCTGGAAAATCATTGCTACCCAATTCTCTCTCCTAAGAGTGTCTGTGCACTGATTCACTTGCGTCAATATCTCGCAATTTCTCGTAGATGTCTGATCAGTGTTGTAGCTAATCAATTCACACATATCATTTTGCAAGCACCGATGCGTACATTGAAGTTGACTCTTCACGGTATACACCATCCTACTTGCAAGTGGACAATCAAATCTCTTGTTGATGAGCACTTCAGATATAAACCCTTTTCTAGAAGCAGCAACTTTGACGAAAAACCACAAGAGGAAAAAGGGCTTGATTGCCAGCTCATCCATGACTGTTTACCAATACTCTACCAGTGTACTAAAGCTGGCAGTGCTATTGCCTCACAACAATGATTTACCTGTCATATGTAATTTTTTAGCCCTAGCCTTAGCCATGATCAATCTGTACATGCTGCAATTAATTCCTCGATTACTCGTTTTAGCTTGTAATGGGCATTACAGGTAGCATTATATACATATGACAACAGATCAGTGGAAAGATTGCCAGGGGGTAACAAAAAGGCCCTGTTTTAGAAGAAATCAATAAGAATTCGTTTATTAAATATTAAATATTTAGTTTTAATCTGCATTTGATTCCACTTATTGCTATCTGGTTTGATGTAGTTGTTATTAAGGCGATAAATTTGAGTATGATGGAAGCTGGAAATGAAATGAAAGTGATAAAGTAAGGTAAAATGCGAGCCCTATATCCTGACAGACTACCTAGGGTGCAATCAGGGTAAAGTTTCCTCGCCTAAAATCCTTTCAAGGGCAACTTCTTCTTATCATGACCTTCTAGCTTTGCCGATTGGATTATGCCACCTGTTCGGAAAGATTTGTTAGTGTTTCGGCCAAAAAAATCGACTGACTTTGTCGATAAAAAGATCTCTCCCCTGTGATAGCATCATATGGTAGCATGTTGTTTTTCTCTAGAAAAAGGTCTGTAAGAAAGTACTGCTCGATTGCTCAAAAAGTTTAGACTAGTTTATAAGAGAGTTTTTCGCCCAGTACCATTAAAGCGTTCTTAGCTGTTTTAATGATTTCAGTACTGAAGCTTTCTTACGACTTTCTTAGCAAGAAAAGCTGAGTTTGCGTAACAATACAGTGTTGCAGACAGGCATTGTACAACTATAACACTGTACTACATAGGCTACCGAAAGAAATCTATACATATCAAGTAAAAGCGATGGCTGTCTTGCGTGGCTAATAAAATTTCACAGGTATATTACTTAAAAGTCTGTTGGTACTACAGAACTTCACTATAGCACGAAAAAGCGGGAACATTCCTTTAGCATACTGAAAGCTTTTTTCGTCCGACACTCGTCAGAGTATGCGACGTTTCATACTCTGACGAGTGTCGGACGACAAAGCTTTCAGTATGCTAAAGCAATGTTCCCGCTTTTTCGTGCTATAGTATATTACTTAATAACTTTCCTAGCTCGCGAAAGTCCAGTTCTTAACTTTTTGAGCAGTCGACTGTTACTTTCGTGTAAGCTGCTTTCTTATGAAACAAAGTGTACTGGAATTTTGAGACCTAAGAAAATTGATAAGTAGATACACATTTGAAATTCCTCTACTGCAGTATTCAGTCTCTCTTCTCCCACGTTCAGTTGCCTGGTGAGGGTGTTTCTCCGCATGGAGCGGTCTGATGCGAGGTCCTCCGAGTGCTGCATGTTGATCTCCAGGACCCTTATGTCTCTTTTGCAAACGTCCCTGAAGCTCAGTTGTGGACGACCAACGTCTCTCTTGCCAGTCGCCAGTTCTCCGCACAGTACACCTTGGGGATCTTTCCATCCTCCATACGATGAACGTAACCTAGCCAGCGGAGACTGCACTGCCTGAATAGGGTGAACATGGATGGAAGGTCAGCGTGGGACAGGACTTCCATGTTGGGAATTTTGTATTTCCAGGATATGCCCAAGATGCGGCGTAAGCAGCACAAGTGGAAAGAGCTCAGTCTCTTTTCCTGCCTGGCATAGGCTATCCGTGTCTCACTCCCATAAAGCAGTGTACTGATGACGCAAGCATTGTAAGCTGCCAGCCTTACCTTGATAGAGAGTTTGGGGTTCTCCCATACTCTAGTAGTGAGCCGGGCAAGTGTGGTAGCTGAATTTCCTATTCTTTTGTCAATCTCAGTTTCAAGGTTCTCGGGTTTGTTGTTCAAATTTTTCGTGAATGTCGCCCACAAGTATCTGTTCTTCGTCCTTTGCAGCTACAAAAACAGTGCTTTGGATAATAACCTTTTTGTTTCAAAAAGAAATATCCAGCAATATCCTCTTGTCGAAATGTAACATTTTAAAGGAATGTTCTTCTCTAGCTTACCACGTTGGTTTGCCTTAACTACCTCAGTATATGCCTATTATAGAGAACCGCTTTAGTGAGCAGCCATAAAGTATCGGAGAAGCCGAGGCGGAGGGAGCTGAGCTGGGGTCTACAATTGTGATGCATGTTGGTGCTGGGGTATGAAATTTATAGCAACCTTCAAGGTGGGGAATGAAATAAGATTCAGAATAAGCTGGGTACTTGGGGGATATCGAACTATTATTCAGGTGTGTAAGGTTTTTAGACTTTTCATTCATCCTAATTGCACAGCTGGGGTAGTATATCGAGTCCTCTGACTCTGGCTCTGGATACCAATCCTAGATGAGAAAAAACCCTCAACAAGGTTTTCAGTTTCGAATATGTTTGTCTCTGCATACAATCGAAAATTAAGAAGTCAAATTCACATGAGTTCTGTGTAATCGGTGTAGCAAGTATTTCATAATAGGGTTTTGCTTTGAAGCATACATTGTATATGGTATTATGTCTTGGCACCTTATACATGTTTTGTCTATAACTAAAGGTGTGAACTCTTGCGGCACTCGTAGTAAAGCTATTTGCTTGAAAGAGGCCTCAAGAATAAGGGTCGATAAGAACTAGGCCTTGAGGTAGATCCCTTTGCCATGATTTTTTTAACGTCCAGTAGTATCAAAATGTGCGGTTCTAAAAACTCTGTGTGCACTTCTAGAGAGATATGTGCAAAAATTACGCTGTATACACATTAAGAAAGATTCTAGTTAAAGTACAATGTTGTCTATACATTGTTCTTCCCAACAAGTATGGCAACAAAATATGCATAATTTCAATGGTTGCTCGTCTGGTGCACGTTGTTTATGCTTATATGAATCAAATGCTATTCCTCAATATGTTAGGCACGAGAAAAACTGCAATCCTAAATTTTCCTAAAAAGATTCTCTGTTCTTAGTAAAGGGAAATGTATACTTGATGTGATTTGACTTGAATCATTTTTGTTTCTGGGGCATTTCGGCTGAGAGATATTTTCAATCACAACCTTTGTAACTATTTGTTAGATTTGTATATTCGTAACAAATATTGCATCTGCCTTGTCTTTATGTTAATCAAATTGTAGCAAGAAAGGATGGTTAGTCGGTTTTTGTATGTTTTTCTATAGCTTGTGTTTAAGTAGCCATGTTCTTACTGGCTAAACAATTCTGAACCTGCTAGCTGAGTTAAATCCTTTGAAATTGTTCTACATTTTGAGTACGGTAGCTACCTTCGGCTGAAGAAGTTGTTTTGTTCTGAAATATCTGACGTCTTAGAATCCTGGTTTAATCCCTGGTTTTAGCAATAAATTTCAACTAAAAAATGAATTGCAATGATCTATGTTGCTCAAGAAAATTACACCTATTTTCGGCGTTCTTTTAAGTTCAGAGACAAGTAAATATTGACTGCCTTACTTACTCCAACGAAATTAAACCTTAGAAGTCAGCATATAACTAGGCTGCTCTTGTAATAGCAGTGCATTTAAAACTGTCAGGCTTGTTCCTGCAGTAGGGTATGGGAGACAACAGTCCTGTCAGCAAATAACTAAAGTTTGCCATTTCTCTCTGCAAATTGCTTTAATTGTTTGGATTTTAGGATCCAAGAAGAAGAAGTATGTGGTGTTGCGTAAGGGAAGACTCATAAACTCCCTAAAGTTATAGATACATACAATTTGCCGACAACGTGAACATATAATACTTAAAATTTTAAGCAGATATTCTTTAATCATGGGAGTCAAGTGCATTTTGTCCATAAATCATAGGTCCTACACATCCCTAATGAAAATTCTAGGAACTGCTCTGAATACAGTAGCTCACTTTCCATTAGAAAATATCTCCAGATAAACTTTGCACTCACACCAAAGACGTATCGATATTTCAAGTATTGGGAGGGGGGGTTGGTATCGGAACTTGTAGCCCGAATTTTCCTAGCAAATTTTATGTCCAAGTTCAATTCAAAATGCTAAGTGTAAGAGATTTGTTCTCGTGTTTTGGATCATAATAATTTAAAGTTGTTCGTCTTATATTTAGGTGTGGAAAAACATCTTCCAACTCGACATATTCCAGATAAATATGCTGTAGTTCTGAAAATATGCAGAAATTTTCTCATATTTAGGATATGTTGGGGGTGTAGCATTCCCACAGCCCCCAGTTGCTACGTCTCTGACTGATATTGTCCCCTCTAAACAATAGAGACAATACAAACCCAATAAATATTATTGAGCTACTTAGTTATTCTACTATTTGTTTACTACACTGATACTAGGAAAAATGATCCGATGCACTTGGGTCACTTGGTTCAGACTAGCAAAAGTATAGGAGTCCCAGGGTATGAAATTTTATTCAAGTCTAAAATGATGAGCATGAAATTTTGGAAAATTTTCGGTTCGTATTAAGAACATGGAAAATTGTACTTCCCATCAAATGAAAGGTCATATACCATTTCCCTAAAACAGGCGCATTTATACAACATCATTTAAAACCATGAGGAGACAACCTCTCAACATGTTGTAGTAAGTTCCTAAGTAAGGTTTCTAATCATGGCCCCATTCAGGTGCCTCGCCGTCAGCCTGGTCCCCAGAGGAATTATTGGGATCACATCTTTTCAAAAATAGGGAAACGCCCCATTTAAGCATAGAGATTAACTCATTTTTGATAGAAAGCGATCGATGATTTCATTGGTATGCGTGTGAGAAACTTCAATAACCTTTCTTGCAATTTTGGACGAATCTGACTTTCCACAGTTTCAAAATTGTGGGGGGGGGTATTTACCAGCTTATGCAAACCCTTGGGTCCTCATCTGCGTTGTAGCTATTGGGAAGAAGCGAAGTAAGATCAAAGCAAGATCGGGACTGACATTGGGTGTGATACAGCTGTGCATTGCAGCCCTTCTCAGAGTAAGTCAAAAATGAGAAACAACTCAAATTGACCTACTTTGGTGACAGAGAGCAATACTTGCGAAGTATTACGGTTTCCAACCAAGTGGTTGATTGCAAAGCAGTTTTTTTCGTTGATGGGATTTGCAGGTACTGCCCCAGGTTATCTTTGGTAAGGAGACTAAAATTTTGAGGTACAATTTGCGCATGTTCTGCTCTCTAACACATTGTTTCAGTCTTTTCACGCACGTGGGACTTGCTGAAATGCTGCATCAAGGGAGGTATGCAGAAAGAAACATACAGGTCTGTTTTACGCTGATGGGAGAACATACACTTCGATTGCACTTCAATTCAACTTTGATTTTGAAATTCGACAAGATAGCTTGTAAAAGTCCTTGAAAAATGTTCATAGCAAAATATTCTCTGATCCCTGGATAGTTCAAAGTCCCCTTGTTCCTTTTTATTAATTCTGGTCATGTTCCCTTGTTCCCTGGATATATTTTACATGTTCACCTGTTCCCTGGAACCCCTAAACGACCCTCTTGAATGTGCATTTGCATCCACTTAAAATCGTGTCAGGTGGTGAAAGTTTTATAACTATGTCTTTAATTGGGATCCCATATATATCTTTCCGTTAAGACTAAGGCTACTGTTTACTAAGGCATTTAGGATCTATGAATCTGAAAATAACATTTTACTTCCACTTGTACTATCTATACAGAAACCACAGTCCCATGTACTCTTTCGGTGGGAGGTCACAAAAAGCCACTTAGCATCCACTCTGTATTCCTTTTGTGGAGAGTTTCAAAGGTTTGAAGGTTAGGTATGTACTGTATAATAGTAATGCATATGGTAAATCAAATCCGAACCCCTAGTTAGTTCTCCCCATATACCTGAACTTTGACTAGCGGTAATATTGTATCAATGGTTGAATCCAGTAATGGTTAGCTTTTACATAAATATATCTTACATTATTTCTTTTCTATCAAGTAGCCCTAAATGACAGTTCAAGGTTAGCTATTTTACTGAGACGTATATTTGTACTTAGTTCATGTGCATCTTGTTGGCTCTTTAAAAGCCACCTCCATTTCTAGCGTCCAGCGAACACCATTGTGTGCACTGATAAAACGGTTTTGCCCACTGATCAAATGTCTTTGTACAGCGATAAATAATAAAAGCGAGCAATGATTAAAACAACTTTACTCCTAAGAAGTTTGTCCATATGGCCTTTGCAGCAAAGGCATGTTGAAAGCTCCAGAAACATCATTCCTTCTGATTAAATTCAATAAATGTGAAGACAATGAAAGCGTTGTAGACCGAAAAATACTCTTTATCAGTATAACTGGTTCATTTGATCGTATTGTTTTGATTTGTATTTAATTGTGATGTGAGCGAGTTATTCCAATAGAACTGAAGTTCCATTCCACCTTAAGGCTAAACAATAGCATAAAGATGTCTCAAACTGGAAGAGATGAGGCGAAGGATTAAATCTGTTATGAATGATTATGTGCCAATTGTTGAATCATGAGATGCAAATTAAACAAAGCGAGAAAACGCTTCGCAAAAAATATCACAACGAAAAATCTTTGAGCTGCTTTTGAGTACCGGATAAATGTCCCCCCGCTCCCCCCGTTTGAAAGTTTTGAAATTCTTTCCAACCCCCCCCCCCAGGTAACCAGGCAGGCAGTTATTTGATAATCGCTTGCGATTTAACTATAATTGTCTATACCTTGCTTTTCATTGGCACATCTTGATTAGTCGGTCGTTTCAAGTTGTTCCTCGAAATATCAATTTCATCTACTATCCAATCACCCTATTTGCTCTAACACCCCTAGTATTAATGTTCAGAATAGTTATCAATCCCCCGTTTATTCCCACCCTCCCAATTATTATTCGGTATTCAAGAGTGCCTCGTTGTTACGATAAAGTTTATCTTCTTGCAACAAGGTGACCAAATTCGTGAATAGCTATTCAAGAAATGAAGCAACAGAGTCCATGATATTTGCATACATTACAGCCAAACTATTTTAAGTCTGATCAGTCTTCGGACCTGATAAAGTAGTCTGGCATACACGAATGTCCGACTTACCGGGAAGTCCATGTCCTCCGAGAACTTATATGGGGCTCGGATCAAATTGGAAAAAACGGGGCCACTAATGACATCATTATAAAATTTATCCATTAGCTGGGTAACACTTGTTGTATCTTTGAGCGAAGAGGGGTGGAAAAGCCACCTCCAATTATGGTGCAATTTTTCACAACTTGGAGGGCTTTTGACCATAATTGTGGACATTCTATTAATATTCAAGTGCCTTCTACGAGCTTTTACTGGCCTCTACACCATCTGAAAGTAAGAAGTTCATTAGCTGTGACATGTTTCACACTTGCTATTGATATCAAGATGAAAAATCCGATATAAACCGTGCAGCTGATACCGTGGTGTTTTAAACCCGACTTCAAAAAAGTATCTGGTTACTGCCCACCTTCTAAACAGAAGATTCCGGTAGGGTGACAGGACAGAGTGGAAAGCCGGCTAATTTGAAATGCGGGACCTTCAATGCTATGTGGACTAATGCAGGCATCTCTTATGGGAGAACACAGCTGAGTTCATATGAGACGGAGAATTTAGGCATAGATAACTTTCCATCCTGAATGTTACGGCAGAAAGAGGAAATTTAAAAATAGTTGAAAGAAGACAAAGTTAATGTTCAAAATTATCATAAAATAAGTCCTTGTAAGCATCTAAAGTGTTAGCATACGAGGTATGATGTTATAGTCAATAGAACTTAACCTATCTCTGATACCTTCGATGTCTTTACTGGCAATAACAGTACACTTGGTAGTACACGCTTTTTTATAAGGAACCACTTTATAAGGAACCTACATTTCTAATGCCAAAATATTTAGAGAACCTATTATAGCCGTAAACAATAAAGAATAAGAGGGCCTTCACATGAGAAATTTCAGACCGGTTTGAAACTCACGCCGGCCTAAGTTCAGTTCGGTGTGTGGTCAAATCCCTCTGAATGTTCACAAGAGTAAGATGAATTGAAACTCACGCCGCCCTGAGTTTCAATTCGGGTTTTCAAGCCGGTCTGAAATTTCAAGTCGGCGTGAAATTTCATGTGAATGCGATTTTGTCAAACCGGCGCGAAGTGAACCCTCAAAGTCAATACTGAGCTGCATCCTGGAAAACGTAGTATTGTTGTTGGTGTTGCGTGATTCGAATTCAAGCCGATTTGAAATATCCATGTGAATGTAAAGGAATAAGCCCACCCGAAATGAACACAAGCCGGCGTGATTTTCAAACCAGTCTGAGATTTCTCACGTGAAGGCCCTCTAAGGTGAATTGAAACTCATGCCTCCCTGAGTTTCATTTCGGCTGTTCAAAGCGATTTGAAACTTCAAGTCGGTGTGAAATTGTCATATGAACGCGACTTTTCAAACTGGGGCGAACTGAACAAGCCATACTGCATCCTGGGATGGAATTATGAAAGCAAAATGTCTCATTAGTCTTAAGTTATGGCCAAAATTAAAGGCATAATTCAGAACTTCAATGTCTACTTGTATCTGTACCACATGTATGGCGCTAAATTTGGAGTGAAAATTAAGGAATTGTTAAAGAACTTTCAGTATTACAGTGGAATCCCAATACAACGAACTCTGAATGGAACCAGAAAATAGTTCGCTATATCGGGAGTTCGCTATATCGGGAGTTCGCTAAACCGGTAGAAACGTGTTTAATAGGTTTTTTCTCAGTACATGCCTCAAAAACCCTTCCTTGAGCTTGTTTAGGCTATCCCCAACTTCTGTGCATATTTTACTCGAAAAAAGCAAGCTGAATTCAAAGATGAAAATCTCTTTTCTTCTGTTCTTATGCTTATGTTCCTCTTATAATTTTTGTCTTTGTTTTTGTGTTCGTGCTTTTCTTGATACACAAGCGACCATGACCAGCCGCCCTCTATCGGCATATTGAAAAGCGTCCAGTCGCAAATCCCCTTCTCTAGTACACAAGGATCGTCTCATGTATGTCTTGTCTGTGACAATATTGAATCCCCCCCACTCCCGAGAGAAGGTGGTAAATGAACACAGGAAATAAATAAATAAAATTAATAAATGAAAAATTTATGAGAGGTTCGTGATAACGAGGTTAATTATGATGAAGGAGCCTGAAATTTGGTTCGTTATAACGAGAGTTCGTTATATCCCGGGTTCGTTATACCAAGAGAATTTATAAGGAGTTTGTTAAGCAGAATCCAAGGGATCAAACATTTGGCTAGTTATATCGGGAGGTTCGTTGTATCCAAGGTTCTTTATATCTGGATCCCATTGTACTTGCCGGGTATGGAATGCCAGCTGGTACGAGAATCTTGTATGTCATTGTTGAAGTTGTAAGCAGTCTGCGGGAATGGTTTAGGGACCGTTCACATATTTATTATGTCATCACTTTTTGGCCATTTTAGATACCCCTCCATCATGTAATCAAACGTAATAATTGCTTTGATACCCTCTTCTGTATTATGTCATCATTTGCTTTACCCCCACCCCCCATCTTGAACAGAAGTCATAATGGAGTATAGTGGTGATATTCAAAGTACATCAGAATGTCATGCTTATGCTATATTCAATATTATTCAAACTGTCTCGATTGCCAGTGTAAATGATCTAACAACTGGTCTAACATTTGATCTGACGTCTGGTTTCAAAAATTAGTATATGTCTGCCAAGTGTGGGAACAAATCTGACTGTCTCCCTGACATTCAGCCTATCATCTGTTCTTTGGCTGAGATCGAATCAGTTTTGATTTACAATCAAATACCATACATGAAAGCTTGGCGGGAACAAAGAACTCAGTGCATATTCGTGCATCAAGCAATGTTAGGCATGTGTGCAAACTATCTAACATGTAAACCAGCATATGGAGAATAGTGAAATCTTGAGCCGAATATTTTGTCTTGATCAAACACCCCCAACCTTGCAGAACAAAATGATCTGATGTTTTTCATGACATAATATATCAAATGTTATAATATATATCATTTGCATGTGCCTTAGCATACATACAGTCTGCTCTCGATAAGTGGAACCCCGGATAAGTGGAACTTTCGTTTAGTGGAACCAACTTCTCCGGTTCCTTTGATGTGCATTAACAAACCCTTCTTATTTCATTCGGATAAGTGGAACCCTCGATAAGTGGAACCCTTGATAAGTGGAACCATCTTATGGTCCCATGAGAAATAGTTATTCACATAAATGATCCAAAAATCATCTGAAGTACGTTCGAATTATTTTTGTCAATACATTCTTTATTCGAATATTCTTGTGAACATTCGATTACTATCGAGCAGTAAAAACAAAGAAAAAACAGCAGTCACAGTTAAAAATGGCAGCTGTGCAGTCTTCAAAACGAAGGCTTGCCTGTTTAACTATAGTCAACAAATACAAGGCTTAAAAAGAATGGTGTTGCTAAAAAGCTGAAATATTTGAAGCAGTTGAAGGAAACAATGCTTCTAAAAAGTGAAAAAGAATGGCCTGTGACATAAGAGGAGTTGAACTCTGCCGTTTGTAAATGGCTGAAAACTGCAAGATACAGCACTATTCCTATCAGCTGTAGTAGGTTTAAAGAAAAAGCTCTAGAGTTTGCAAAATCATTAGAACTCAACGACTTTCATGCTTCTGATGGATGGGTGAGTCGACGGAAGAAGCGATTGAATGTTAGTTTCAAAACTGAATTTCCAGATTAAGTGAAAAGGAACTTTCACAAACTCTAAAGCAAGTGTGTAAAATAAAAGATTATTTTGCATAACTACATTACTTTAATAATAATCATCATATGGAACATAAACACTTATAAAGCCTTTTCTTTTGTTCCTTTCAGTGCCTTTTATTTTTCGTAAATGCCCCGTTCTCGAGAGAAATCAGACAAGGGAGAAGTTCGATAAGTGGAACCTTTTTCAATTTCATGGAGGTTCCGCCTATCGAGCAATTCGTATAAGTGGAACATTCGATAAGTGGAACCATCTTTTCGGTCACGTGGAAGTTCCACTTATCGAGAGTAGACAGTACTGACAGTTTGAAACAAAAGTAACACATGTTATTCTCTAAAAAGCAATTGGTTGGATAGGTTCATATTACACAGCTTGAATTAACAAAGATCATGTACAATTTACAGTACTTACAACTGCACGCATAATGAGAAGTGCATGAAGTTTAGAGGTGTGAAGAGATGAACTAAGAAACGCCATTTATTTATGTCATCCTACCACTTCACCCCCCCCCCTCCATCGTAATCAAACATAAGCATTTCTCTACTGCATGAAAAAGCGGCACTATGTTTTAGGCATACTGAAAAGCTTTTTTCGTCCGACACTCGTCAGAGTACGAAACGTAGGATAGCGACCGAAAGGTGAACCTTAGCTGATTCCAAAACACTTAAATGAAAGGACGATCTTGCTTACGCTATTACCCGAAAATTATCGTCTGAATATGTGATTCGACCATAGGACAACATCTCATCAAAAATCCAGAATGCGCCGCTTTTTCGTGCTGTAGTGAAGTTCTGTAGTACCAACAGACATTTCACATAAGCATTTCTGTGAACCCCCTCGCCCTGCTCTGATGACATAATATGTGAATTGTCCCTTAAGGAGGCTCCGTGAGGGTGGTAAAGCAAATTTCATCGAACATGGCCACTGTTGATAGTATCGTGAAAGTATTTGTATCCACTATACCAGGGTTGGAATTCATCTGTGTGGCAGAATGTGACGAGGTATTTGGAGTAAAAGCAAAGAAAGAAGGAAGGGGGAGGGTCTCTTTTTCTATTGCCATTGAATTCCTTCCAAAACTTTCCAAGCTCAAATCTGTCCATCATTACTGGTTAACAGTTTTTCAGTCAAGTAATTATCTTCAGACGGATGCAACAAAGGAGAAAACCCTTGAAAACTTAGAAAAATTAGTCGATAGCTTGGAGTGGAGTGTAGCAATACGTGCATTGAACTACTTCAAGACGAATGAATCTAGTGACGTTGATATCAGAGAAAACACTGTCACTACCATCAATGAGAAAGAAGATGTTACTGTAGCAATTCCCAGCGCCATTTTGGCTCAAGACAGCACAGTGACCAGTGAAAGCCTTAAGCGAAAAGGAGAGGAAGATGCCAACATTGAGAAAAAATTCAGCAGAACTTTGCACACTTTGGATTCTGATAGTGCCCTTGAAAATACACTCTCTGCAAAAGCAAATTGTAACGTTTCTCACAATGCTGTGGTGCCTGAGAGAAGATTTGAAGATCACAATGCACTCCTCACCTTTCTAGGCAAAAGTCCATCTGATATCACGTTTCGTGTAACTTGTAACAGATCTGGAAAGCATGACTTTACTTCTATGGAGGCAGCTAAATATTTAGGTTCAGGTGTCAAGGGGTATTTTGGATGGAGTGTTAACCTGGAAAATCATGATATTGAAATATTGGCTTTTATAGAAGACTTTGAAATCACTATTGCAATAAAATTGTCATCGGAAAGCAAACACAATAGAAATGTGAAGTATTTTGGTCCTACCACTTTACGAGCAACTACATCTTATTGTATGCTGAAACTAGCTGGAATAAAACCAGGTAGTTATGTAGTAAATGTTTTGAAATCTTCTTGGAGCATTGTGCAAGTAAATTATAGTTGTCTTTAATGAATTTGGTCTAGAGGCAGATCAGTGTTGGTTGTATGCCTGAGAAGCAATAGTATGTTGCACCAGGCCCTTGTGGTCTAAAAATGAATATTGTATAAAAATTGACATTCAATGCAATGTTTTAGCAAATGAGAATTAAAAAGAAGTGAGAATATTTTGGGGAAGATGTATGAATTATTTGAGAAAAGGAGTAGCATAGAGATTAGAATGGAGAGTAGGATGCAAATAGGTAAGAGATGATGAAAAGAGAGGAGGTTGGAAGACATTGATATGTGATGAACATTTTAACAAATATATTTGCCTGGAAGTTTCACCAAATTGTTTTGAATCTTGATTGTATTTTTCCTCCAAGGATCTAAAAGTGTCCACTACAGTATGTTGTATATGCTTAGGAACCAATAGGCCTTATGGGCACTAGAAAGACAAATTTTTTCTTGGTTTTTGTTCTCACTACAATTTTTTTCAGGACAGTAAGACACTTTTGTGAAGCTTTTAGAGCTAGGTATTAAACAAAATATCAGCTTTGACACTTAGTGGTAAATACTAACATTAATAATTTTATTGAACAGCATTTGAATATCATGTTATCATCATTTTCAAGCTAAATAAGAAAGGTTATTGTAGTTGCAGTCCTTTTCATGAGAAGAGTCAGCCCATGCAACAACTAGCATACACAACTACTTTTTTGTTTGTGATTGCTATTGTAGGATACTTGAATGTATGCACCTTGTAGATCAACAAACATTGCAAAGGACATAATGCATGTGATAAAGATAGAATCCTCTAGAAAATCTTTTTCAAATGACATAAAATACCAGTTTGAATGATAAACTTGAAGTAGTTCTTCATCATCAAGCTTGTTTCTGGCATTGGAATCATCCCTATATTCATGACCAGAATCTTTTTTCTTCAAATCTTCACCATTAATATCGACAGCAATAAGAATGGAGATATCCTCAAAGCCATTTTTATTTTATTTTGACTGAATCTGAACTTTTTTCTGTTGAGCTAAGATGTTTTTGTCTTTCTTCTTTTTCTCATATCTGTTTCTACTGCTTCTTCAATGATTTCTTCTCTCTCTTTTTGGACCAGCTCTCATTATTGTTATCAATTAAAAGAAGTCATTCTATGCTTCTATATTTCAAGAAAGGCCTGGTATCAGAAAGCATATTATTTTTCAAAGCTCTCAGTGACATCATTTTGCAAGTGCAATGACAAGCACGCACACTTTGAATATTTGATTTTTAAAAGCTTGTATGGGTGTAAGTGATGTAATTGCATGTTTTTTCTGATGATAAATGTTCCTGGTGCCAAAATACTATGTAGATGATTTGATTGTAATAGAGTCTGATTGCCTGTTCAAAGTATGATGCTTCAGATGTGTTTTGGTATTTGGCTTGATAATGATGTTTGGATGGTATTGAAACATTATGTGATAAAAGTATTTACATTTACATGTATTATTAAGGGGTCATTCAATTAGTACATACTCACCAAACTGATGGAAAATTGACTCCCCCTCCCCCTCATACCCAGATGTAGGCTTGGGAACCTCCTTTTGTGTACATACTTCTGCCCATTTGATCTTCCATCCCAAAAGGGAAATTTTAAAATATCATTTACATAAAATATGCTAATCATTCATTATTGCCTGATTGATGATCCCAGATGGTTTATAAATAAATAGATAGGACTAACACAGACTTTTAATTGTTTTGCAAACGCCACTTGTGGTGTGCAGAAATGCTTTGGTTAATGGAAAGACAGAGTCTTCTTGCAAATGAGAACATTCCAGAATACACGTGCAGACAGTGGTTAGGATTTCTTTTTGCATTTATACTTGGATGTATTAACCCCCCTCCCCCTTGTATGCAATACTTTTGCTTGACCCCCTTCCCCAGCTTCATGCATACATGATAAATGAATGACCCCTAAGTGTTTTAACAAGAATATTATTTTTGCTATCAACTTATCCTATATAAAGCTAACTTTGGATTCTTATTTCTCACCTTCGAGGATCCAATCTTTTGCACCACTACTTCTAGCTTATTTAGTTTTGGCAAACTGATAAAGATAATATTGATTTTGCAGTTTGAAAAGCCTAAGCATCATTTTAACCATTATTTCAGGTGATATTGTATGTGACCCCATGTGTGGCACAGGCTCCATCTGTTTAGAAGGTATCAATAGTTTTCATTCTTCTTTTCACCTTGGTGGAGAACTTCATCCTGAAGGTTGTCAAAATGCCAGGAGTAATTTAGACTACTTGGAAAGTACCAGGTTAGTAAACACTTAATTATTCACATAATGGCTAGGGATTAGTTTTGTTGATAAAATGAGGCACAAGAGATATATTAACTACCTTCTGTTAGTCTGTTTGAACTAATGTGGGATTCAATCCATTTGTGTTGCTTGTTCATTCAGGGTCCATCAGAAGCCATGTCTGGCTGTGGGTTTGCAAATATGATGACCCCTTGTTGGGTTCAAAATCATTAGAGCTAGCATTTGCAACAGGCTCCCCATGCCTTTGCCAGGGCTTGGGCCCTAGGAATATACCCGGCTCAATGGTACTGGTTGAATACTCGGTGTTCGTTTCTGAGGTTATATCAAGGTTCAAATTTTTTCTTAATGATATCTATGATGGTTTTCCCTAGTCTTTAAGCATATTAGCAAGCTTATGCATAACTGGGGTTGCAGTATTATATCAAATACAGGCAAGCAGTTGGGTGTGTCTCCAAATTTTTGAGGACAAAGCTGGAAATTGGTTTTTAATATCAAATTCTAATTCAAATTATGGATATGTTTTAAGTGCCAAAATGTTCACAAACATTGAGAAGGGTTCCTGATTCAGTAGACATCATTCAAGAAGTATAGAATGGACTGTCCTAAACCACACAATTCACATTCCATTAGCTTTTCTAAGTATGCTCCTGGTGGAAATTAAACATTATTGTTCTCTAAGTGGGATTATAGTCACCCAATCTAGTAGAGGCCACCTGTTATCAAGGTATCCTTGAAATATTTGTTTGCTGTACTGAAACGAGTTCATTTTGTCAGAACAATGGTGCTTCTGTAGGTGTTTATTTTGTGCCATAATCATTGCAGAAAATGCTAGTCCTCTTTCATCTTGCCAAATAACAGATATATTTCAACTAATAAGAGCTGTTTTTACTATCCTGCTGCAATTACACTAAGTTCCTTCTGGAATTTTGCAAAATTTTTCCATTTTGGAAGTTATGTAAAGTGCTGCAGAATTGCTATTAGCCTTATTTTAAGATCATAACTTTTCACTTGCCAATATTGTATTTTTACTTTTTCGTCAAAAGGAAATCAGGGTTGCCATATGATGTATTGTCATGGGATGCATGCCGGCTACCATTGAGGGATGGCGTACTGGATGTTATTGTATGCGACCTACCTTTTGGAAAGCGCATTGGCTATAAAGGAAGGAATTTTGCCTTATACCCTGCAGTACTAAGTGAGATAGCTCGTGTATGCAGATACAAAGGAAAAGCTGTATTACTGACCCAGCACAAGTCAGCAATGAATAAAGCTCTTACTTCATGTAATCGAATCTGGAAAAAACAGGGAACTTTCTTTATGAACATGGGAGGTCTAAATGCTGGTATTTATATCTTGAAGAAAATTGTCTACTGACACATCAAACAACAGAAAACTCAGAAAGGATTGGATTTGTTGTTTTTTGAAGGGGTTCTTTAATCAACTTGATTGGAAAGAGGTAACAGCTATAGACATCAGAGATGGTTTGATGAATAGAAAATTACCTGTCAATGGGCTCATACCAATCAACAAATAACCACCTTTAATTACATAATATAACTTCAAATAGACTCATATTTTCACTGTTCTATTAAGCTACTACCCCTAAAAATGACCAAAACTGGCATGCCACTTTCAAATACTGAATTGGCTGGATGCCCATACAGATGTACTGCTGGACTCCAATGAAAGCTGAGGGGGATAATACAGGAAATTCTTGAAATGTACAAAACATATGTTGAAAAACTTAAATAAACAAAATATAAAAAATATGATCATGCATATTGGTACAAAGATTATACTATCCCTTTTAATCGTCAGGTAGCTATTTAAATTGATGACATAAGTTCAGCCAAAGTATTTGAATAATATTCTATTACACTCTCTGGCAGATTCCAGCCTGATGCATGCTGCTCAATAATTTCTAAAAGTATACACTTTTGGACTTTACTCTTTTCTTCTGAAATAGCCACTTCCCTAACTTTATCCATTAATTCAGACATTTTGATCTAAAAAAGAACATCAATACTTAAATTAAAATAATCATAGGTTAACTTTTTCCGGTACATAACAGAAAAAAAGCTTTGAAACAAGCAAGCATACATAATTTTTTAATTATATGGCACCTTCAATCATGAGCCAAAGTTTAGAGAGACAAATTGGAAACAGAAGCAGCAATGTGGGATTTGTGGAATAGAGAAGTGGAAATAAATTTCTAAGCAAAGGCATTTTGTGGATTACTTATAGAGCAAAATGTTATTATGGAGAATGTAAAAGCTACCCTCAAATAGAAGCTTTTTTGAAAGAAAACTAGGTTCCTACTCTAGAAGATATGACAATTAAAGTGTACAGGAGACTTGCTCTTTTGGCTGACACTCTTTCAGGATGTACATATGTTATCAAATAGATCAAAATGATCCAACAAAGTGCATTGGTTATGTAGCAATGGGTGTAGGAGGTGGGAAGATTGCAACTTCCTTCCCCAGTGGAGTAGAAATCTGTTTTATTTAGGTACTTTCTTCAGAGAAACAATAATTCTATGGGAAATAGCTGCAGCTCAATATGACAAGGTAATAATCAACTTTTCAAACAGTCATTCATCCCGACTGCTCTTTTTCCTTATTCTGGCAGATAGTATGCAGCCTCTCTAAATTAGAAGACCTCCTACACTCATGTACACCACCACAGAAATATTCATGCTTGCCAATTGATTTCAATACAGCAATTAGTATATGTTTTGGTAGGCTATTTATTATCTTTATGCTTGTGTTTGTCAGCCAAAAAGGTTGCAGCACAATTTGTTTATACATGCCCTGGAAAGCAATAGTGGTCTTAATATAATGATATGAAGAATATCAAGGTCCAACAAGTAGTCTATAGGACACCTCATCTCACCTTATCTTGCTTTTCAAGAAGAGCTCCATGTTTACATAAAAGCATGTGAAATGTCAAAATGCTGTCTTCCGAATTTGCTCTGTCGATAAGTTCGTGCAGAATCTCATACACCGGTCTGTTTAGTGCAACTAGAGGCTCGTTATTTATGGTTAGGCTACTCAACAGTTCACAAAACAGTGTTGCAAAACCTTGGAACTCTGTGTTTGTCAAATTATTTCTTGCTCGATAGATTGCTTGTACACGAGACAATAAAGGTTTACGGACTGAAACATTTTCACGATAGTCAGTATCCCAAAGGTATTTTAGAAGACTCGATCCAACTTCTACGAATTCTACATTCTTTAATACTTTGTCACAAACTTCTTCGATGGTTTCGTTGAGCAGCTCCTGACATTGCTCATTCGGTACACTTGGCCGAGTTAGAAACTCTGCTGTAGTTTTTATGTTACTTGCTTGCAGCTCTTTTACTAATTGCTTCACATCCTTCTCAGAAGACTCTTGAGGTCCTTTAGCTTGTGTAGGCTTTGGTGAAATGATACCTCTTCCCCGTCCACGTCCCACTGCTTTCACAGACCTAGCTCCAGCATCCATATTACTCGCGTGTAACAATAATCAATGTATCGCATTCACTGACAGCATTAAAGAGAATGTTATTGCCTCGATATCGTACTATCTCTCTGATCGAGACTAGAATGAGGCTCCAAACGTCATAATCTTAAGAAAATGTTAAAGAAAATCACCAGAGTCAATTTCCAAAGTTCATCTTTATTGCGTGCCAGAAATTGGTATTAGCTCATTCTTTGCAAGCTTCTTTACAAAGATAGAAACCTTTGTTTCATTATCTTGGATAAAATATCAAGCTATTTTTATAACAAATAATGATAATCTCTTCTAGCCAGTTTACTCCAGTAAAAGTTAAAACAAATTAAGAAAATCTCAGCCTCATACTCTTAAGTAATAGTAGGGGGTTTGAATAGTAGGGATGGAAACTTCCTAAAAACCTAACAATCAGGTGGTTGAAATAAACGGCGCTGATGGAAAATTTCTTCTAGCATAATAGCTATGGATAAGTTTCACAAATGTAGAACAAATTGAAAAGCATGACCTCTAACGGATTGACTTGCAGATACAAAAATAAAAAACAGGGGGTCTGGAATAAGGATGTCATGGGTGGATTTTTTCAAAAATCAATGGACGGGGACATTTAATTGGGACTCAAAAGTACTTGAGAATCTCAAGTACTCTTGAGTTGAGATTGTTTTGAGATAAATCAGAAAGTAAGTAATGGGCTGATTTACTGATCTCGGGAACAGAATCTCTTTATATCAACTCATCAGACAAGTTCAGATAATTTTAGGTGAAAGAGGTCGACGTGCTAAAGTGGAATGTGCACTCCTTGTATCCTTGGGACAGTTTCGGGCTGATAAATGATTTCCATAGATACATTTGGTCGCAAAGCAATTTCAGACCATAAAACAATGACAATTGTTCAACTGGTAGCACAATCGACGTTCAGATATGGAAGGAAAACTGGAATATTGTCGTGATGAAGCAGAACTACAAATAGAATGCATATGTCTACCTATATTTATAACAGTACACGCTTTTTGCTTTATAAGGAACCTGGCTCATGGCCTGGTTCCAAAAGTTCGTCATTTTTTGACATCCAGTGATCAAATTTTAATACTAATAGTTCCTTAATAGTTCCTTAATTTTGTGCCATAAAAGTTATGCAGACAAAAGTAAAGCATTGAAATTCTACATTTTGCTCTAATTTTTGGCTACAACCCAAGACCAAACACGCTTAGATCGTAGGAGATAAGTTGCATAAATGCTAGTTTAATAAATGTCTGGGAAGTTCGGAATTTGTATGGAATGATTTATTTTGAAAGAGCTCTGATTGTTCTCAGGAAAAACGTAACCATATACAGGGATGCCGGGAATATTTTTGAGTGGAAGAGGTTTAGGGGACGAGATATAGGTCTATATGGGAGTATGCAAACATGACGGTAGGGGAGCAAGGGCCCTAAAAAGTTTTTGGAACCACTCCCTATAATTAAGTAGTGAACGCCCTGTTTGAATATAGCGATACACTCTTTTTAGGTAGGAAACTGAGATGATATCATTGAAATGCTTGTGAGAAAAAAAGTGAATATACTTCTTAGCTGAGCTTTGAAGATCATGAATCAAACGATATGTTTGATACAGGTTTTAGTGACTGAAGCATAGGTGCCGCTCGATCAATCCTAGTTTGTTTGTCCGATCAGGTAAAATGATAGAGACATAAGTTTTCAGAGGAATGAGATCATGTTAAACGTTAGGTGACAAAGATCACAAACCTTCTGACTTGTCCTGTTTATGAGACTTTTGGAGGTGCATATAGCATTAAGTTTTGCAAAAACCTGGAGAATTTGTCTCCAATAGGCACTGATGACCCCGCCATTGGTACTTTTTGAAGTTGAGTAAATTTAAACTCGGAAAAATGACTCTACTGTCTATTTATATCGAATGCCTCAATCTTGACATCATTCATTAACAGAAAAGTGGTGGCTTTGGCCCCCATCTCCCCGTCTCCGGCATGCCTGACACCATATCCTGCCACCCAGAACCATCCTATTGATACCTTGGAGGCAGGAAGCCATCTTCTCTAACACTATTTGCTCGACAACTTGCCCAGAAGGTGGTGCCATTGGGAACTGGGAACATGTCCCCAGTTTTCGTCAGGGATAGCTTCGTAATTCATCCACATTCGAGTAGAAAAGGTTTGAAGAGGTGGGGGGTTTCTAGCAAGGCAAATTTCACTTTGATATCGTATTGCCGTTTGCATAGCCTTTGTTACCCTTTGGTTGAATATTTTATCAGACGACAAACTAAGGGGTTTGGCCCAAAAAGGTAGGCACCGCCCCTGAATTTGCTCACACCCACTGCTACTTTAAATTGTGACCTTTACAGCGTACAGACCTCTATGCAACAATATCATAACAAAGTCGAACTTTTGTCAAAAAGCTTGACTATCGTATGCTTTGGGGATGTGAATGGCAAAGATACTTTAAGTAAAATCGAAGTGCTTAATATACGAATACGTACATTTCTAAGTATGCAACTGAGTTGTTTGATAGATGGAGGCTTTCAGTTAGGGAGATTTACAGCCTTATTACATTCATGTGCAATTAGAAAACAACACATTGTCGTCTTAATACAGATACTTAGCTTCATCTTCTCTTTTCTTTAAAAGCTTAGAGATTTCTCCCAATCTTCCTTAAAAATCTGGAGATTTTCTCCATTCGTTTTAGAACTTTTTTCGATTCTTCCTATCTCCGTGTTTCATTTTGGCTGATTACTCTCCTAGTCTAAAAATTCATAGTTGCGCGCTTGAACTTTATTCTTACAGGTCAATACTTCATTTTTGTTGCCTGATGAAAATAGCCTACCATTCAATTAATTGCCAAGTGATCATCTGTTCCAGGGAAAACTCATATTGGTATAAAAATTTGAATTCAGTTGAAAAATTTCAAGAAAGTTCAATGCTAAAATTACAGTTGTCTCTTGTGCTATTTGATAAAAACAAGCACAGTACTACTGGGGGTGGGTGGGGATTTGGTTCCCATTTTTTCCCAATAAAGTTATATTTCTTCTCTAGCTGAGCTTTTGCAGTAGACTTGTTCTGGATTTGTATTGCACACTGAGCACAGTCAAGTTTTACTGTGAGAGATCGAAGGGAACATCGAAGGGAAGATTCAAATAAGTTTTTATCCTTGTCGGATCCAACCATGGCGAGGCCTACCACTTCACTAGACGAAGTCATCATTCCCAACTTACACAATCCATGCAAGGTGACCATCCATGCAAATTTCACCGAAGCTGCTTTTCAGTTATCCAATTTGTCAGTGAAATGTCTCTCTTACTTGATTCAAGTGTTCCACAATAGGCCTGTCCCAGAAGAAAATTTGATATGCCAAGCTTTGGAACGTGAAGACCTTCTGGACAACCATGAACTCAAAGTTGGACCACTCACATTGAACAGCGACTATCCTTTTCGAGCAATTCGCTACAATGTCCATATTTCCCTTGCAAGTACCTCCCAAACACTGTAAGTTGTCAGAAAAATATCTATTGATCAAGATTCGTCATGGATCTGGGACTTAATAGAGATAAAGCGAATACGCAAAGGTGTTCTGCCAAACTACACTTTATAGCAAGGTAGACAGCTTTTTTTTATAAGAAATCGGTTTATAAGAAAGCAGAACTCCGCAAAAAGGTTAAGAAAGTTCAGTATTTGATTTCTGAGACGTAAGGTAGCAGACAATCCATACCTATACCTCTAAAGTACCACTATTCATTCAAGACAATCATTGCTTTTAATTAATTTGTATAGATTTCTTGTAGTTACCTTTAGGTGTATTCGAGTGTTGTGTTTTTTTGTAGTGCCTATCTGTCTGTCTCACACTATTTTCCTAGAAGATCTTAAGAAAGTTTCAGTACTGAAATCATGGAAAAGCTGCAGAAGTTTTAGCAGTGAGCGAAGAAATATTCTTAAGCTGAATTCACACTTGATGCGTCACGATGCGGTGCGTCGCGTCACTGTGCGTCAAAAACGCATGAGGTGTGTTCACATATAGTGCGTCATCAAGCGTTTATATTAAAACAAATTTAAGATGGCGTCTAATCGAAATGACATACTTGTTGCATTCGCCTTACAAAACCAGTTAATTACTGCTGTTTTACTCTAGAAGAAACAAAGCAAACGTCGTGTTTGGGTTCGACGATTGCGGGAGGCTCGTGAGCGGCAGGGACATTACTCTAATTTAATAACAGAGATGAGACTGTAGGATCATACCATGCATTTTAATTATTTCCGAATGCTACCTTCGGTATTTGACGATCTGCTCAACTTGGTAGGACCATCGTTGACAAACACAAAGATCTCGTTTTCGTTAGCCTTTGCCACAGGCTATGCGGCTTGCTGTCGCTTTACCTACCTTGAATCACAAGCATCGCTTTATTGTCATCTTGTCCATCTATCGTGACTCTTGCTATTGTTCCGGTGCGTCTCGATGCGTCAAAGTTGAATATTTTCAACTTTGCCGCATAGTGACGCATGGCTTAAAAAACGCGATGCGCACGCAGTGCGTCAAAAAACGCGAACCTTATATGGGCAGCGTCACAAAAAACGCATCAAGTGTGAATTAGGCTTTAGAAAAATCGTGTCATCCAAGTTCCAATGACTATTTCCAAATGAATGTTAAGCTTGCTGACGGCAGAAATTTAAGCCTTCTGATTTACCACTTGAATATCTCAAGATATCAAAGTGATTAAACATCTCTGAATTTCCGTGCACTATATTCCAGTTACTGATCATTACTTGTTACAGTACTCCCCCAGGCCAGGTAGAATTGACCCCCGTCTTTTGTTGTGTTTTTGAATTGCCCGCTACTGTCAATGAGCATGCGTATTTAAGACTTCATCTTGACAAATGGCGGCAAGCCCCCTGTGCATAAGAATGACGGCCTGTTCGAATGAACTCATGTTCTTTGAAGTCGACCATTTTAAGCGATTCAAGGCCAAAGACGCGTGGAAAGGATGATGGTGGAGGCCATATTGTCTCGCTGACAGCTTCGGGTTGGCAGTATAGCTGTAAGTTCTTGTTGTAAGGAATCCAGATTATATTTAATTTGTTTTTTGCTTTTTATATGGAAGTAATTGCCCAATATTGATGGAAGATGGAAGTTTGCTGTGGCAGTTTCCAACCTGTCTTTTAAACCAAAACCCGTTGTTTGAGCCCGTGTGAATTCAGGCCTTCACACGGACCCTTGCATGTTGGGAAGTTTGACCAGTTGAAGTCGAATTTTGTAGCGGACTTTACAGTATCGTTTAGTAGAGTGGCTCGAATTTGCTGCTAATTATGGAGAATGCATTATAATGCACTCACGAAACTTGGGTAGATAACATACCCAGGGTTTTCGTGATCCTGCCTAAATTCAGGCCCCGTGATGTTAATGAGGAATCGCTAGGTCTTCGTTCGTGTAGTTCGAAGGTTATTAGTTATATGAAGTGCACTTTCTACGTGAAGTTCTCAACTCTGCAATAGGCGAATTGTTTTACGTTGTATAGTCTTAGCTGATGAGGGTAGTGTTGTAAATTGCCAAGGATACATGGACAAGGAAACACGGTTAAAGCAAACATGGTGCTTGATTATCCTGCGCTATGATATTATCGTGGGAATAGGCCCTTTGTTGAAGATTTCAGTCGATACATTGTTAAGTTACCTAGTTACTCTGCTCTTATTTGAGAGTGCTCTGTACAGCACCTGCCTGCCCCCATTCTAGTAAACAGGGGACAGGATCTGTTTGACTTCAGACAATGTGCCACATCATCTTTGAAATTTTAGTATTTTTTAACCTTTCCTCAGATGTATTGTGATAGCAGATTGACTAATTCAGTTTGAGATAGTGATTAGCTCTTATTTTATCAAGATTAAAGTGAACTGAACCATTTTCTTGACTATTTTCCCTCCCTTACAATTTCCTGCTGAAATTTGGTAGTTTAAGATAACTCTCTTTTCATCTTCCAACTCCAGTTATTTGCTGTTGCTATGGTAGCTACCTGAGAGGCATTAGTTGTTATTGTGTTATCATTTCCCTCATAGTCAACTATAAGCCAGAATGAGTGCACCATTGCCCCATGTTCAGTATTTTGAGAAAGCATTGCAGATAGAGCCATTCCTAAGTTATGCTGAAAAGGTTTTCAAAGAACCCGTGTCGGATCCAAGGTAGTTGTTATTTTAATTATCAATATATTTCAAATGATATGACTATTAATAGTTACTAATTTATTTATTAGTTTTCTCATTGGTGTCTTTTTAAATACTACTTTATTATCACCTAGTGCTACAAACCTCCTGTAGATTATTTTGTTAAATTTAAATGTGAAGTTTAGCTATTGGTTGTAATTGGTGGTTGCTCATTGTTTCACTGTAAAGTTTGCTTGAAGGCTCCATATAGTGGAAGATTTGCCTTCCAAAAGTTTGCTACATATACTAGGTAAAGGTAATGGTAAAGGTTGGTCCTTTATACAGTTCTGTAGGTTGGGAGTGCTCCTTTATTTAATATCAATCCATTGGCTATATATGTCTCAAAGGAAAGTGTGCTCACAAGGTTTTTGGAGCATCCACAACATAAGCAAGCATGAAAAGTTAGCCTGTTTGAATTATCAATATTAGTAACTTTTGAAGATATTTGGAAGGCAGTATTACTTTGTTCTAATAGTACTTAGAAACTTGGTTACACCAGGCCTCAAGAATGCCAAAATTGGTTATAGAGCCAGAGATAATTTGATTTCAACTTGTTTTTAGGTTACTATAGCTCAAACAAACTTAGTAGCTTTATGTCCAACAAAAATGAAGCTATTATCTAGTTATTTTCAAGAAGAAACATGGATCTATGTACCATTGCTTTCATTTTGTAGCAGTGAAAGTGATTCTAATAGTGACGATAATCTGGATTTGAGTGAAAAGTCAAAACAGAAGAATGGACTTCTATCAGCAAGGTACAAGGATAGTTTTACTGCAGAGGGTATGTATTATTGCATAAATTACTGTATGTAGGCTGACCAGATTATCAGTTATATACTAGAAGTTATCTTCAGAATTACAATTACATTGTTAGATAACTAAATTAGGAAGCAGTCCTATGCCACATGTGTTGGTAGTTTTAGTCTGAAGTTCACTGTTCACAATATAAAACATTAGATACTGACAGATAGTGAATACTTTGTTGATGGGAAGTTTTTGGCTCTCTTACATAAATGTTGTAGACTTTTGTAAGTGAACTGAATAGCCTACTTATATTAGGAAGTTTAATGTTGTTTCATGCACATTGTTTGTAGAATGGAAGACTGAGAAGCCACGAATGTACAACCTTGGAAGTGTTGCAGATGATAGAGCCTGGTTGAAGGTGAGTTTCTTTGCTTTTCAGTTTGGTACTAGAAAGGTTTCTATTATCTTATGAATGTGTATAATTGGTCAATGGCAATAGAAGTCTTTCAGAGCTTTTAGATGATTTCAGGTTTTGCGTTAAATATGCTAAATATTTTGTGCCAAAAATGGAAGATTTTCATTTTCATGCTTTTTTGCATTTGAATAAATGATTATAAGAAGAAAAGATTCCCTGAATAAATAATTGTCATATTTCAGTTTATTTGTAGAACCTATGATCTCAAGTTGTATTTTGTTTTTGATATTATCTTCCGATATTCAGCATGTACATAAATATAAAATGTTACATTCATCTTCTTGAGAGTTTTTCCTTTATTGCCACCCCAGGAATAAACAGATTGTCTTTAAGGTTGCTAATGGATTTATGATTTTTTTGCAGGATGTTCTTTTAAGTGACAATTCAGATGGGTCGGATGATGAATTAGTAACTGAAGATGATATCAAAGATATGCTCAAGGATCATGTAAGACGAAGACGACTGCATCAGAAATTTTTACGATTATCTGAAGAGGTTTGTATTTTTGTTGCCATATAGAAGCTTGCTCCCATGTAGGCTCATTAGATGGTTTGATAAGTTTCTCTGCAATTGGTTTCAAAGTCACTAGCAGAAAATCATACAGGGTTTTGGTGTTGTCAGACATTTTTCTGATTATCTTAATAGTCTTATAGTGTTACCATATTTTCCTTAAGTAAATACCATGACACTTGATAAATTTTCAATGCAGTTCCTGTGACATTTGGTAAAGGGAGATGTTCTACAGATGTCAGTGTTTGTTTGAAGTTTATAATTATCTTTTTTCTGATAGAAAGTTACTGCAACAAATCTTGGCATTATAAATATCACAGGACATCGCAAATGAGAAATTCCCTTTGCTATAAATTGAGTGTCTGTTGCATTTTTGCAAAAATCCCTATGTAATGACCCTTCTTGATAATAGTGTGTAAAATACAGTAAATTCTTGTTTATAGGAACCTACCATTTTAAAGGTATGGCTGAATAAGGTTCTTATGTGAATGGAACATAAAAATTATTTTAGGGTAGAAAGGTTCTTATCTGAATGTTCATTTAATTTCTCTGTATGACAAAGAAGACTATGGATTCTAGTGGTTTTTACAGACATCTAAAATCTTCACTATTGCCAAAAACTTTTTATTGTCAGAATGCATAGTGCACTAAACATACACAACTGACATTTTCTATAATCAGTGAGCCTTGTCTTTAAGAATCTGGCAGTCTTAAGCATCAAAAAAGAACTTTATTACCTTGCAATAGAAACCTGTGTGTTTATCAAACTGGACTAGGTCCTTATTTTTGAGGTGCATACTACATGAGAAACTGCCTGTAGGCTTAGATTCTTATAGGCTCTTGTATGCTGGGATTTACTATAGAAATTGGTTAACCTTGAAGCAGCACATTCAAAGGAAACTATTAAAAAAAATTATCTTTCTGAAATTGATGATCAATGATAAGCCTGTATAGTTGCGTATTGGTTTGCATTTTCCCTGTTTTTCTTTCAAATATGATTTTGTAGGCTGCAGTGTATATCAGAAAGTGGTGTGTATTAGATGGAGACATTTAATTGAGAATTGGTGTTTATTAGAGGAAATACAATATCTGTTGTGTGAAAAGCTTGTTTCATAGTTGGCTTCACTTCATAATGTTTAATGCTTGTAAGCAGTTGTGATAAATTGTTTCTTAAAAGCATTGTAAACCTCCTTGATACATGGTAGGATATTTTAACACTACTATGTGAAAGAGTCATTGTTTGCAGCTCAATGCATTCTGACTTTAGATCTTAGAAGATGCACTTGAACAATAAGGAATAATAGAGAATACCTGGTTATCATTTGATAGTTAGATTATGTGGTTTTTGCTTACAATCATCATGGCTAAAATTAGGTTTGATTCCCATTTCTAACTAAGATTCTCTGTTTTGGATTTCCCCTCTTACAGCTGAGGATGGGACAAGCTAGTCCCGAAACGTTCTGATTTATGTCAACTGATAATGTCAACCTAGTATTTATCTTAGCTTGTCTAAGTCATGGATATGTCGATGAAATAATTTAATAACAACAAATGGCTATTTTTTTCTAACCATCTACCATGTGGCTCGTCGTGGCAATCATCCTTAAATTCATCATTAAACTGCGCTTTCCAACTGACATCTTAAGATTCTCTTTTATTAGATTCAAGATGAATATCATTATTATGGTTCAAGTTTGGTTTTGGAACGTGACAGATTTGGTGAAAGTCAACGAAGGAAAAGAAAAGAGCTGAAAACAACTAAAAAGAAAGTTGCTTCTGGTATGTATTGTACATAATTTGCTCTCAATATAATTTTTATTCGTTTTGCTTAGATATTCTTTAGTTCCCTGTTTCTGGACTTTCTGTTGCTGTTTCTCTCTTAGGAAATGCAATGAAAGAGATTCCCCACACTGATTTTAAACTGCAACTATTTTCAGATCCATATGAGCTGACTTTTGGTTGCTAGTTTACAGTCCACAACTAATGCCATTATGTCACCTATTTTTATTAGTGGATCAGATGTGGAGGAAAACCCAGTTGATCACAATGGGAACTGGAACAGCTCTTTTGTACTGGCCATGCTGATTAGGGCTTACTATACAAATGCATCATTTTGTGAATGATAGTGGCAGCTTTCCATTCTCCTTACAAATTTGATTCTTCCTATGGGATTCCCCCTGTTGTGGAGAGTAAAGTCTGTTGTTAGTGAGAAGATTTGTGTTAATGAATGTAGAAGCACTATGCATAATCACAAGGTGACACAGTAGAGTGTTTGTTGTTTCAGCCCCTTTTCATTGATTGTTTTGTTGAAATGTAGAGTTACATTGTTTAGTTTTTCAAATTTTTTATCCTCTAGATGTATCTCTATTGAAGAAGAAGAGGCTAGCAGAGGTATTAAATTTGTTTTTTAGCTGCTCAATCAGCATATAGGAATTTACTGTGATAACAGCTTTGCTGACATTAAAAGTTTTAAGATAATGCATATTCTTTTGAATCTTAGTTATACTTGCTTTTATTTTGTCCTTCTTTCTCTGCCTGGTAGCTTGATATTTGAGCCAGATAAACATTGGTGAAGCCTTGTTTTCCTTTGTCACTAATTTCGCTTTGATTCACTGGTTCGATTTTGTCATTGAAGTTTCTTGACGCAAAACCTTTGCGCTGGCTCCTCAGTTTTATTTGAAAGGATATGATATTATTATTCATAGAACTTTTGATGCAGCAGCCAGTTGCTGATTCATTCAAATTATTTCAAAAATCTGTAGTCCTCTAGTCCTGCCTTTGGCGCTTTCCCGGATTTCGGTTTTTTGTTGATTGTCTGCAAGTTGTTTGTTGAAGAAAATATCAAGCCTTCTGCCAGAAAGACGTCTTATGTGTTACGTGGAATGGTCGTGTTCCAGTTTTTATTTGCTTCTTATTATTGAATAAGTGTAGAATAAGCGTACTCACTTAGTGTAGAATATAGTCAAATGTGAATGGTCAAACCGTGAGCCTTAATACTGATGCTAATGTGTTTGCCAAATTAAGAATTTCTCTGTTCAGGTTGACGAGAGACGGAGACGAATCATGGAGGAGAAAATCGAGAGAAAGAGAATTCAAGTGATGAAAGAAAATGACAACAAGAGGAGAAAATTATGGATATTACTAGCAAGAAAAGAAATTCCAAAGGTAGTGCAATTATGTATTTTTTGTAGCAAGTTTTTATATTATATTAGTTCTATTATTTCTACTTACTTCTATTATTTTCAAGATCTTTTCTGACAGTAGGAAGCCGAAACTAGCCGCTTCATTGTATGCATGCAAACTGATTGTCTATGGTGGATATGAAAAGGAGTAGATGGAAAAAGGAGAGGCTTATGTTTTGTGAGATGTAGCTATGTTTCAATATGAAGAGCGATTTATTGTTACATTGGCTTTTTTCATATTATGCCTTCAATGAAGTTGTTAAAATTGCACCTGGCAAATAGGTACGAATGCTTGTAAGTTGGCAGATAAGTTGGTAGTAGTAATTGAGTGTGTTGTTTGTCAAGTGTGTACTCTTAGGCCCATTATAATCGGGGGGGGGGGGTTAGGCTGGACTAAGTTGGGCTTTGGGGTGTTGGGTTGAAATCTTGTCATATTAGGTTGGCGTGTTGTGGGCTGAGCTGGGTCGAATTGAGTTAGGTTTAATTGTGTTCATTGAGTTGAGTTTAATTAGGTGCGTTTCATATGTCATTCATTATTCGTCTGGTTTCCATAATTTCTAGGCGTTTAAGCAGAGAAACACTAGCAGAGTCAATGTGCAATCATCATTAAAGAAAGTAAGTAACGTTATTGTTTTGGATGGTAAACCACTTGAACATGTTTTGTCTTTATCGCGCCGTAGCGGCTTGTCCTTTTTCTGTCAGAACTTCATCCGTCTGCCTTTGCAATGTTATAATGTATGTATCATGTAGTACCATAATCCTATGTGTTAAAGAGAGTTAGGGAGACGCGCTCTAGAGGTATGCATGTTTGCTGAATGTGCTTTTGTGCTATCATTTGAGTTGGCACGATGTAGGACATGATATTCCCCATATGTTGATGAGGTTTTTCCCAGTTTATTGTTTGACGCAAGAGTCCAATACATTCTCTAATGAAAAACGTATCTCACAAATGAACTTGTGTTTTATTTGTTTTCTTTTTGTTTTTTACGTGTAACCAATGAATGACGTCTTTGAACATTTAGCTAGCTCAAAATTGTCAAAAAGAGATAAAGAAAAGTGCTATCAAGTCACAAAAGGCTTCGCGAGATTTTATACCGAGGGCAAAGAGGATGGTCAGAGAGGTAATTGAGTTTTGTATTTGAGTACTTTTGGTACTTATCTTTCGTTCAACAAAATAGTGTATATATGCTTCGTGTTTGTTATGTGTTTGCTTCTGCTGCTCCCAGGTCTTTAGACCTGCTTTCTTCCTAGATGTCTTTTCTAGCTCTGATTATTTCTTCGCTCTCCGTAGATGCTGGTTTACTGGAAAAGATTTGATAAAGTAGAGAAGGAACACAGAAAGAAAGCTGAAAAGGAAGCGTTGGAGCAAAGAAAACAGGATGAAGAAATGAGAGAGGTATTAAGTTTCAGTACGGTATTTTTCTTCCAGTGATGTGTTTTAGCCTCCGTTATTGAAATGAGTATCTTTTCTGGCATGTATGAGGCTGCTGGTCCTATATGGAGAAGCTTTTGATATGAAATGGAGTTGCAAACCAGCTGGTAAAAGTTACTCGGTTATTGAATAAATAGGTAATGACGAGTTGACTGTTCTGTCTAGATCAGTGCTTTTCAACCACTGTGCGGTGAGAAATCATAAAGTGTGACGTGGAAATATGCCCAAGTTCACCTGATTGGCCCAGAACTTATTAAACCAAAATATTGTGCGTTGTTTATCTATCTGTATGAGTGAGTTGTAGTGACAGGTAGAAAATTATATGCTGTCACACTACATAGCAACAGTTAGTGAATTATCCAGTGTATGTATGCACCTACTGATTGCGTTAGTGAGACATTGTGTGAGATGGTATTCTGTGTAAGAAGCCGTGGTTCAAAAAGATTTGGAAATACCAGTCTAAATCATTGCGGGGATGTTCAATTGCTCCTTACAGGATGATAAACCGCTTTTAAAAGAGATTCACTGTCAGATTGGAGCTACCTACATCTTAGCGTCGCCCAGTTCGAAAGCATTAATATGCAGGCATTGATATTCGACACAAGCATTGTGTTTGTCGTTGTTTTGTTCTCCTGCGAGTGGAGAGTAATAGCTTGAGGATTGAAAGTCAATTTGGTTAACGATGCAATTTCATCTTGAACTAAATTTAAGCATTTGAATGCCATGATTGTAAATGGAATTTCGTACGGCTGGACTTTCGTTTCGGTAATTTTATTCGTTAGAAATGGTGGTTATAGGAAAGGACTTCAATTCGTTCAATTAAGATCTATTGATTTGGAGACTCATTGTCATTTATTATCGATTTGATCATTGATTGTTTATTCATGATTTGTTACTTTCAAAACTGCTCTGGTAATTTCCACTCACTGCTCGTTTTCCCCTCTAGATGAGAAGGCAACAGAGGAAGCTTAACTTTCTTATTACTCAGACCGAGTTGTATGCTCATTTTATGAGTCGGAAAATGCGAGGAAAAGGTTTGTATCTTCATCCTAAAGTGTCACTGTCAGGATTAAAGGAGGCCTTCCACTGGGTAGATGACGGCTTTCCAACAGTTTCTCGAATTAGAAAGTACCTAGTTGGGAATTGAATTGCTGTTTTGAACAGATGGTATTCGTGTAGAAGATTGGCTGCTGTTAAATTTAGTTTCTTATTATTTTCCAGCGGGGCAGGTATTTTCCCACTCTTCATTTTTTATGCTTCAGTTTCCTCTGAGCCTCTGCGCTTGTACTAACCGCACCAGACAAAAATGAATTAGCAATCCAAGTATTCATAGGGTTAAAATTTCTATGTTGATATGTACATCAGTTGTTTGTCATATTTATCTTATCTTATGTTTTTAGCGGGCATGCAAGATGTAACACAATCAGATATTTTAAAGAAACTAGACGAGCCTCCTTTGTTGTCAAATACAAAAAGTGTTCATGGTGGTGTGCTCGTGAATACTGAGGACATCGACGATTATGGTATGACTTCTTGTTTACATAATTTGCTATAGATATGTCTCTTAGCAGCAGTAAATTGCAGATAACTTAAGACACGACGATAGATTTTATCTTATATGATTACAAGATAAACATATTGCATGTGCAGAACGATATATAGGCATGTAAGTCCCCCCCCTATTGTCTTAGGAAAAATATTCCGTTGAGAGAAAATTTGTGAAATGCTTGGACATGTATCTATGGGGGTATTGTTTTGATCGAGTTTCTGTGGCATCCCCACCTTTTGAGTCCTTTTATTGACTTTCCAAGTAGGCTGCTGGGAGTTGTCTTTAGTTGGTAACATCCAATCATGATTTATCCGTTTAGTTTTGTCAAGAGAATTGTTAGTAATAGATACAGCTTGGGTGTTAATAGGGCTTTTTCTCTGCCAGATTTGATCTCGCATTGTTATTTCTACAAATTGTAATTATATTCACAGTACTAGTATCATTTATGCAATCAGGAATGCTGGAACAAACAGATAAATGTTGCTTTTGCAGCTTGGTTATTTGCCCGTTTTCATTTCAGACCCTGAGGCAATGAAAGCTCAGGCATTGATTAATGCTCAGAATGCTGTAATGCGACAAGAAGAAAAGGTATCAGTTGAATATTGTGATCGTCTCTAAATTTATTGTACATTATTTAGCCAATAGGCACGCAGCATACAATGAAAGTCGGATTCAAGAATGATATATCTATGGATATATCCGGTGGTTGTAGGAGTCAGTGCAGTGGTTTGCTTAGCTGTAAATGAATACCTTATATATGCTGTATAAGAAAGTTTAATGATCGCTTGGAAAGATCAATGCCTTTCTCCTAACATAATTGACCAATCATCGTGCGGGATTCTGACCACGTATGCTAAGACTAGGCCGATTTTGCATGATGATTGGTCAATTAGGTTGGGAGAAAACAGACCTGACAAGACTCTCAAACATTTAGCGACTATGCTACTTTGCACTGTAATATTTCTCACGTGTATTTATATAGAAAATCTTATTATGTTAATATGTTCATATGTTTATATTAGGTGTATTTTCATGTGTATATCTAGAATTAGAATTAAAATTAAAAGTGATTGCAGCAACTAAAACTTCTCCGCTTTCCATTTTAGACACACTCGTTTGGCGTTGCCCCAAAAAACTCAGAGCTGTCCCAGGAAAATTGTAAGGACTTTACATTCTATCTGTTGACTTAAAGTTATGAGTATTTCTGCCTGTGCAAAGTATCTCCTATGTTTCGATTCGGTCATTATTTTCAAATGTTCCGATTCGGTCATTATTTTCAAACGTTTCGATTCGGTCATTATTTTCAAAACATTAAATGTTTGAGTCTCTAATAGCTTCTCTAGCAAGTCTTTCCTTTGCTTAAGCCATGAAACTTTACTGAAGGGAACTCAAAATTGCATGTCTATTGTCATGGAGTTGATATTTGTGGAAGGTGCACAACCCTTACTGGCATTTATTGAGAATTGGAGTATCTAATAGTAAGATTTGAGAATCTAGTTGTAAGAGTTAGGAATCTAATTTTAAGGTTTCATACCCTTGTCCTATATGATTGTCATCTAATAATCAGATTTCCTTACAGTTGATCAAGATTTCAGTCTTGCTAATCCTACAATGGGCGCCAAAGAAGTGCCACAACCTGAGCTGTTCTGTGGAAAGCTTAAAACTTATCAGTTGAAAGGAATGAATTGGCTAGCGAATCTTTATGAGCAGGTATAAACTTGAGGGTTTTTCTTCAGAACATCTGTAAGTTTCATTTTTCTTATTCCCCAGTTCCTTGCTGGATACAGCCTTTTCTTGTTGTTTGTTTGGACTTTCTTACATCAAAGAACTCTTGCTCTGTTCTAGTTCCTGGAATTTTGTTTATGGGCCTAACGTATTTTGTAGGGAATCAACGGAATTCTTGCAGATGAAATGGGCCTTGGAAAAACAGTACAAAGCATTGCTTTTCTCTCATATCTTGCTGAGGTATGGGAATTTCCAATTGTATTTGTTTTCTTTCAGCTAACTCGAGACTCATTTGAATTTCCACTTCTCCTTAGCCTAAGTCTGCTGTTGAAATCAAGACAGATTAAGTATTATGCTAAACTAGGCTCATCTTCTTGGTTTTGGCGCCGCGGAAGCTTTTTCTGTTTCAGAGGGCTTTGTATTTTGCCCTTTTTCGTAGGCCGATGATATTTGGGGTCCTTTTCTTGTTGTTGCACCCGCATCAACGCTTCACAACTGGCAGCAAGAAGTTTCACGATTCGTCCCTGAATTTAAGGTACACCATTTCCCTTTTCCAAGATATTCTATAGCTTTGTAGAAAATAACGATTTACCGGGACACCTGTTTTTTCCAATCACAGAATTTTAGTTCCAGTTGGTATCCGGTGAGTTTTGTTTTCAGATGTTGGTGCTATTAGAGTTCCATTCAATTCCTGAGTTTTTGCATTGCTTTCTGTCGCTTTGTAGGTTTTACCGTATTGGGGCAATCCAAGTGATAGAAAGAGTCTTAGGAAATTTTGGAATCAAAATCAAGCGTTGATCAATACAAAGGAAAACGCACCATTCCACGTTTTGATAACAAGTTATCAGCTGGTAAGTTGCTGATTACAATAATTGGATATTCATGTTTTAGTCCTGACATTTGTACCTAATTATGCAAATCATGATATTTTGTGATCAAAGCACTGATCAGTGATCATTAATCATAAGTCTGTCATTGAGAGGAAAACGATAGCTGAAATTAACTTAAATTGAGTTTTTCTTTTTGAATTCCTTGCTGAGTTATGATAAAATGATATAAAGATACATATTATGTGATATCTGGTTCCTTCTAGGTTGTCCAAGATGTAAGGTATTTCCAGCGAATCAAGTGGCAGTATTTGGTTTTAGACGAGGCACAAGCAATCAAGAGTAGCTCTAGGTTAGAGTGTAATTCACATCTTTTTGCCTGGAGTGATATTTTATTGCATATTGCTTGTCAAAGGAAGCTTAAATTCTTACCATTGAAATCTAAGTGACCCGCATGTGTCTCCTGCTGGTTTTGTATTTGCTTAAGGCTGGTTGAGTTATATATTCATGTAATAAATGCACAGTATTAAATTCTGTGCAAATAATTTCGTCTTATTCTTCCTCTTCTTCTTCCTTCTCTTCTTCCTCTTCTTCTTCTTCTTCTTCATATTCTTCTGCCTCTTCTTCTTCTTCATCATCTTCATCTTCTTCTTCATCATCTTCATCTTCTTCTTCTTTTTCTTGTGCCCTATCGTATGACATCGGCAGCCAGTTTAAGCCAATCGTTCCTGCTTTCCATGCGCTGACATCCCACTCCGTTCTACAATAATTTGGAAAAATGTGACCCTTTGTCTTCCTCTTGCCCTTTTTCCCTCTGTCTTGACCGTATGTGCTAGCTTTTCCATTTTTTTTCTCGTGCAGTGTCCAAGGAACTGTAATTGCTGTTTCTTAGTTGTTTTCATCAGCTTTCTTCCAGTGTCTGCTTTAATTACAATTTCACTCGTTGTATGACTTTCCTATCTTGTTCTTATTATTCTCCGCAGAAACCACATCTCTGCTGCAATGATTCTCTGTTCCATTTCTTTACACACAGTCCATGCCTTAAGACTATCAAATATAGTTTGCTGCCTGATTGCAGCAGGAAAACGTCGTAACATGAAAAACAATAGCTTTTGTAGTACTTACCAATGCTCGGGAGATTTTTCTGTACAAAAACTAAAACCGAGGTTTGATACTTTCGAAGCAGTGACATAGCAGGGAGGTTAAGACCCTTTGCTCGAGGGGCCTTTCAGTATGATCTTTTTTCCCAAATATAGATTAAAGTAATCAAAGGCATTAAGTCACTTTTCACACCAGATAATTCGAAAAGCCTGTCTCTTGAAAACCTCTGAGGGACCTGTTTCTCGCTTCACAGGCTTAGGGACCCTTAGGAGTTGTGCTAGCCCTACCTTTTATCGGTTTCGAATTAGCAGTCAGGTTAGGATTCCAACCACACTTGAGAAAGTTTATCAAGATAGGTATTAAGTCAACTGTTGCTGATATTGAGTGACCTTCATAGCAGTACTCTCTGTTTAGAGTCATTACTAGATAGGAACTTTTCAGACAACTCTTATTCAATATCCTGCGTCTTTATTGTGTAGAGCCATTTTTGGAATTGATACCAGCGATATTATATCATCGTTTTTATCGTTCCCTTTTAGTGTACGATGGAAAATCCTGTTAGGCTTTAACTGCAGAAACCGGTTATTGCTCACTGGCACACCAATTCAAAATACAATGGCCGAAGTAAGTTTATACATAATGTCTTTTCTTTAGTTGCTTAGATAGGTCTGCCTGGTTTGTGGTGTAATTTTCTGAGGTTAGGAAGATGTTTCTTTCACTCAAGAATATTGTCCCCATGTTTATAGTTTAAGAATGAAATCTAGAAAATTTTAAGGTAGTTGATTCTGTGAGGGTAAGTATCCTTGTGGCCATACCTTTTATTTGTATGTTTTAAACTGAGACCTAGTGCCTAGATGATAGATGGCCTCCAGTAGTTATGTGAATCTTCTATTTCTAACAGACTTGTCGCTCTGAGTAGCATTCTTACTATTCAATTTTGTTAGTCATACCCCTCAAAGGGTTTGTGTCAATATTCTGACCTGCTTGATATTCTTACCAGCTTTGGGCCTTACTTCATTTTATCATGCCAACGCTTTTTGATGATCACGAAGAGTTCAATGAATGGTTTTCAAAAGATATCGAGAGTCATGCGGAAAATAAATCAAATATTGATAAGAGTAAGTATTATAAAGTTGTGTATTATGTAGTAGCTAATTCAGCTGATACATTTCATAGCAGTACAATAGTTGAATATCTTTATATGCTCCTGAACGTTATGTTTTCTTGCCAAAATTTGCTCATGATTAATTTTGGACCCTTGAAGTTATTATAGAGAGCTATGGTAGATCTAAGTTCACGGAAATTGCTTTATTCAAACAGTTATCCACTAACTTTACATGGAGTTCTTTGTGATGAATGCTTGATATATTTATTTGTGGTAGATATCTTTCATTATCTGTTTTGAGTGAAGTTGAAATCTCATTGAATCAGGTATTGTCCTGGTTAATTTTTGTTCTAGGAGTTGGTGCTTTGAAGAATATGTTGGCGTTATGTTTTAGTGAATACCCTTTTTTATATTCGTGTGTCCAGAGTTTGCGGGACTAGTTACTCGATTTTGTTTTCATTAATGTTGTTGCTTCATTTCTAGACCAGCTGTCAAGACTTCACATGATCTTGAAACCGTTTATGTTGAGAAGGATAAAGAAAGACGTAGAGAATGAATTATCTGATAAGGTAGACTGTTATCTCAGTTAATTATTTCAGTATGAAATTCCCACTCGTGCTATTTAGTGATACCTAGAAGATTGAACTTGATATAGGTTATCTTTTGGAATTGCGCAAATTCGCATTATTTATTCAGGAAAACTGTGAGGTATATTGTTATGCCTTATTGCGTTACCGTAAAGGCCTAACAGATCGCTAGTTTTGATTATTGAGATGTTATGTTGATTATATAATAATTCATATAATTCCTCTTACGGTTTTTAAGCTTAATGGCTGTTTACGTTGACCGACGAATGTCCGGTCAATATATTGGTTGATTGCGGACATGGCATTGTTTGATACCAATCGCTCCTTTTAAAAACATATGATTTTTCCTGAGTTTAACTGTTTTTATTATTTTTAATTGTTTTTGTGCCTACACGCTATAGTTTAATTAGGAGGATTTTCTAGGTGCATTGTAGCTTACTTGGAGCCGAGAACAATCTCCTAGCCTCTTGCCAATGGCAATAAAAAATCTTTTCAATTGAATATTTTTCATTTCGTTCCTGCACTTAGATTGAGATCAAAATTGAATGCGAAATGTCGCCCCGTCAGAGACTACTGTATCAAGCTGTGAAAAACAAGATTTCAATCGAGGATTTAGTTTCGCAATCAGTTTCAACTTCGACCACAAACCAGTGTGTTAATACATTAATGAATCTTGTCATGCAATTTAGAAAGGCAAGTTGTTGTCTTTTTTAACTCAGCTATACGATATTTCCTCCTAGTAGTTCTGTTTACAGAAAAGTTCTGCTATGCGTTGTGACATCAGTGGTAAACCTCGTAGGGTTCTTCATTGTATTTAATCATTGTGTGTAAGTAAGCACCAGTGAATTAGAGTTCTGATTTGTGAAAGTTTGAGAAACATTTCGGCATAGGTGAGCTCTCAGCTCTGGCCTAAGAGCTCTTTGAAGTGTTCTACGTACTGTTTTATTTTGCATTATATATGGCAGCTCAGCCTAATGTAGCATCGAGTTTACGAGTGAAATTGAGATTCTTATGCGGTTGTCTTGTTGTTATGATATGCAGTAAAACTTTACTTGTTTGTTTCAAAAATAACGGAGCAAAGAAGACTGATGAACAATAGACAATATAGATTAATAGTTGTTTAAATGCAGAACTATGGAGACTGTTATAGGAGATCTTATCTACATGTAAATAATAAACGAAAGATTGTCTTTACTTCCACATCATGCAGGTAGTGTCTGCTATTCCTCCAGTAAGAAGTACCTAGTCTTCAACTTCTGCGTTCAGCATTGCATAAATTAGAGAGCAATTTTTCATTGTAGGTTTGCAACCATCCGGAGATTTTTGAAAGACGAGATATCAGATCACCATTACATTTTCGACTACCACATTTTAGGCTGCCTCGACTTGTATATCACAGTGGTACGTAAGGTTGTTTACCACATAATGTTTTCAGAGATCAACGTTTTCTTGATACATTTTCTTGTCACTTACAAGGAGACTGCAGAGTATAGTGGAAGGAATCTATGATTGAAAAACTCAGCCTAGTAATTTCTGTATGGTAAAATGAAGGCAGTGGTTTCGTGAAGCCACTATGCTAATAGGAGCCTAAGGATTGCGCCTTCGGTATTTTGTTTCTTTTATCATAGAATGATAAAGATTCAGCAGATATTTATCAATCATATTTATTTGTATATTAAGCCACAGCCTGCTGTATTATGTGTTGTCTGACTGATTATTCATAAATCGGCCAATCATGGTTATACAATAGAACTTTCTCGCTGCCTCTCTCACGAACTCTAACCCCCAATCTAACACATATGCCCACTAGTCTGTTGTACCACGTGATATGTATACATTGTAAAATACAATGCGACATTACTTGCTCCGTTGCCCGAATTAGCTTCAGAGATATGTTGTGTCATTGCTTAGCAACCAACAGTATTTGAGATATGTTGTGTCATTTTGTAGGATATAGTCCCCATACAGCTGTAGCAGTCATTTGAATGCAGCAATTTAATTTTTTAGAGATATGTTTGACTGGTATTAGTTTCGAATGTTGCATGCTGCGACCATGTTTCAGATTGGTTCAGAACAAATTCTGCAACGCTTGAGCCTAGCTGGTTCACTTTGAAGGACTCGATCATTTCATTCTTGAGTCGATGTCTTTCTGTATCCTATTTTCCTTTCACCACTTGTTTGATCACTTCTTCAATGATTTTCTTACATTTTAATGAATAACTAGAAGATAGCTACTGGAACTTGTCGTTTTTCTAGGCTTCATCGACAGAGTGGATGTAGCAAAACAAAAGTAAGTTTAAATTTTTTACTTTTTCCTTTTCTGGAAATCTTCTTTTATTTTAGTATGAGAACCGCAGTGAAAATCATAGTAAAAAAGCCAGAGAGAAAACCGTATGTGTATATAATTTCATTCAACAAATTCAAGTAAATAATGGGACTATTGCAAGGAATCCAAATTGGACGTTTGCCATAGTAGAACGTGTTGAGATGGGCTTGTCCCATATTCAGCTTAATGATTATGAAAGCGGAAGGGGGGGGGGCGAGAGTTTAATAGTGAAAATTAAGTATATTTGTATTGTATTCTTTCACAAATTTTGAGTATGATTCTGAAAGATATAGTTTTTGATAAGACTTTGGTAAATGCAAAATAGGGAATGAAGTTGTTTATTTTAAAAGATTTTGTCATTTAGTTGACTATAATTACTTCGCTTCTTCCCTGTTTATGATTCATTTATGCTAATTTAATTTTAAATTATGCAAATTTAATTTTGAATTTCAAAACCAATCCTGAATTTGTAAATTTAGAGCAAGAAAAGCAGACAAAAACTTTACACGATGATTTCAAATGCACTTAAGTCTAGCAGTTATGCTTCTTTTCAGCTGTGCATTATTAACCTAGCCCTGCACTTGTTTCACATTTTGCTGCATTTTGTAGGCTGCTGCATGTAGAGTTAAATATATGGAGTGCCGATTACATACAGGATACGCTGTTGACTCAAAACGGTACCCAATTTTGTACCATTATCTATTTATGCTAATGATGAATGTTTCTTGTTAGATAATCTATTGACTCGTATCTTAATCTCTTTTATATGATTCTTATTTCTTTTCTGTATTTTCTATTCTAACTGTATTAATTGTTTTCCATTGTTTTTGGGATTAAACAAGACCTTAAATTTCAGGTGATTGCTGTTCAAGCTGTTTTTCTTTTACTCGATTTATTAATCTAAGTCCAGCCGAAGTTCAACGAATTTTTAGAAGCACAATTTTCAGGTATTTTCTGTCGTGCTCTTTTAGTCAGTGTTACAAGCTGTTGTATAGCATTATTAAGGGCTGACTACAACTAAGTTGGTAACATCAATCTATTGTTTACCGCTTCCACATATCAGCCAGGTGTACAGTGGGCCCATGGGTGGTAATTTGGGTTAAAGTGGCTACCGAAGAAACCATTATAACAGACATGTCCAGAAACTAGATAAAATTTCTGATATATTAAAAAAGAATGAGCTCTATACCTCGTCTAGAACTGAAATTACGGCAATTTGAATGATGGGGTTCAGCTAAGTAATGGGTAATCTGTTGGGATTTTGTAAGGATTTTGGTGAGAAATTTGTATTTGCTTCAAAAAGTATTTTAAAAGTAACGTTAATTTAGTGTCCTATACTCATATCTTTATTATGTATCATATCTAGCATATGTTCATCTATAGGCCATAATCGTACAAATTTCATCCCATTTCGATTCGTATTGAGCGTATTTTGAAGTTGTGAGTGGGCTCAGACTGATACTGTTTTGATAAAAATATAATTAAGAAATTTTTTCTTTTTCAAAATGTACCTATGTGTTCTTTTTCCTCCGACCGTCAGTCGATGGTGACTGAAAATTGGCATGCTTTACAAGCAGATTTGTACATTGAATGGCTTTACTTGCTTTTTAGAATGCTAGCTTTAACTTCTTCAATGGAAGATGCTACGAAGCAACATCATTGTAAAATATGGCATAGAAGCAGTGATGGAATAAGGTGAATTAACCTGGAGTTACTATTTTCGTTAGCATAGCACTTCAAGATGTATAGTTGAAGTGACCAAATGATATGGAACATATACTAGCTTTTTTAATGTTATTTTTGATGATCCCCACCATCTATAGGTTTCACTAGTAAGATTTTTGATATTAATATTTCAGTAAAGTTACATGGGCAAAAGTAGTAAATATAGTTAATAGTCTGTTTGATGTTGGTGTGAAGTTACTGCAATTTTAAGTTCCCACGTTACTATTCCGTTCGCCAGAATGTACATAGACACAATCACTCACACTGAACATAAACTTTGAAATTCTTTGCCTTTGGAAATAAGGTAGTCTCAGATCTTGATGGAATCTAAGCGAAAAATGTTATGTTATGTTATGTTATGTTGTGTTATGTTATGTTATGTTATGTTATGTTATGTTATGTTATGTTATGTTATGTTATGTTATGTTATGTTATGTTATGTTATGTTATATTATGTTATGTTATGATATTTTATGTGTTTTGTTATATATTACACATCAGGTAATGTTTTATCTTTATAATTTGATTATAGAAACTTAATTGTTTTATTGTAGATCACAATATCTTGGTTCAAGAGGTTTAATTGTTTGGCCAGAGAGTCGCGCAAGTATATCATCACGCACTCAGGGATCTATTTTCGAGAGATTGATTTTCACATCATTCATTTCATTATTTGCTTCACACGTCACACATACAGTCTCGCGAATTCCCGAGCTCATTGAGCGAAGACGCGCTCAGCTGAAGGAGCTAAGGCAAGCAAGATCAATGAAGTCTCCCCCCACATCGCCAAGAAAATCCCCAAAGAAATTATGTCATAAATTTAACGAGCATTTTATGCACGAGGATTCATTATCACTTGAGAGGTGAGCTATTGATTCGTTCAATCTTTGATAGAGTTTGGGTTTGTTGATAATACGCTTCGTACATTTCCCTTCATCTCGACTTGAAAGCCTGTCTCGACATAGAAGCCCATCGCCACTTAGTTGTGATGTGGGATGTCGGATGATAGCTCGTCGTACCTGGTTCCTGTCCGAACTGCCTGCAATTTGCAAGCACTCGAATATGGATGGGGAGGAATGAACTCTCATGTGGAATGCGAACGTGCGTGGAATTGAACATTAGAAAGTTGTACTGTCAATTTTATGTAGAATGAGGATTTGTTGCTAACATTGTGCACACTGTATGCGTTGTTAGTACAATGAACTCATTTCATTAACAGGGTTTATACCCGTTTGGCCCGATCTTGTGCTGATTTAAGTTGTAGTCTTATCCCTTGCATCCTTGTTTTTAGATTATCAGTGGATAACATGGAGCCTGAAACGATAGATGTAGTGCCAACGTCATACCCAACGTTTCTCCTTACATATGAAGAACCGGTTAGTATAGCTAAAACACAAAAGTAGGTTATTTTTCGTTTCCCTACCAGTTGTTTTAGTCCAGTGGCGTAGCCGAGATAGGTTGTAGGTAGCGCACCTCCTAAGGATCCTGATCCTCATGCTTTTGAGGCCCCAACAGGCCCCTCAGAAGCTTTCAAGGGACAGGCATTTAATAAGGGACAATCGTTTTGCATTTGTTGATGTAAGAAGACATTTAATAAGATGATACCACTCGGCTCACAGACTACATATTGCTGCTTTTCTCCCTCATTGATAAAATCCTTATTCGTTATTTTGTTTAGATTTGAGAAAAACATTTAAGCTGGCAGCAAAATATTCCTAAGACCCTCAGGTCGTTCTGCTGCGCCACTGTTTCAGTCTAAGGGTATTTAAAATATTGGTATGCCAAATATGGAAATTGGAAAGAGAAGTTATTTGAAAGAGAACAGTTAGTTGCACTGGAAAATGGTCGCTCCTTTGCAGTGTCGACTCTTTCAAAAAGTGCAATATATTTGGTTGTATTGAAAACTTTTACTCTTTACTGATAAAACCATTAGCATAAGCTCTTTAATCGGTTGCATGTAAATGTGTATTTTTTGCGTTTAGTGTTTGGTAAGTAGCCAGAATTGCTAATCCTATTAAAAATATCATATGCTCTTGTGAGTTACTTGCTATCATCTGTCAATTATTTGCTATCTTTCCTTTTGTTATTTTATGAATTATTTAAAATAAGTTCCATTTATGTTTTTGATGTATTTAAATTTTAGTTCGTTTATTGGCTGATATCTCCTTCTCGTTGAGGTCTTTATATTGTTAGTAATTCAACTGCTGGAATGTTTATCATCTCTTTTTGATTCGGTTTTAGGTTGTGTGCGACACCACACAGTATTTTATTTATGACCGCAGTGCAGCTTATAAGAACCGCGAGCTCCAATTTGGTTCCAAGGAACTTCAGAACGTGATATTACACGGAACTAGAAACTCAGCTGCACTCAATTCTACGCACCGTTTCTTTTCCCCTCCGCAGTTGGTTGGTTTAGCAGCTGCGAGACCTGTTGGTGGATGGTCTCATGTGCAATGCCCAGGTCAGCATTTTGCTGCTTTACACAGGAAGAGATTTGTCACTTTTTTTTACGACAGCCTCGTATTGTTGGAGAATCTGGCAATGATATATGCATGTGAATAGTCTGTTGGTAATACAGAGCTTGACTATAACACGAAAAAGCGGGAACGTTCTTTTTAAACATACTGAAAAGCTTTGTTCGCCTGACACTCATCAGAGTATGAAACGTCCGATAACTACCGGAAGTTGAACCAACATATATAACTAGATGCGGATACAAGTGGTATGATCATAGGGATAAATGGACGCAGTATTAATCAGACTACGTGTATCCGCATCTTGCTTTATATTTATGTTCACCTTTCGGTCATTTTACGATGTTTGGTACTGTGGCGAGTGTCGGACGAAAAAAGCTTTCAGAATGTTTCCGCTTTTTCGAGCTATAGTCATGTATGTGCTTACTGGTTATCACGGTCAGTATCAGCTGCATCACAGCCACTACATTATGAAAGTCTATTTAGTGATATAGAAAAAGCAAATCTTGAGAGTGTTTTGTTATTTCTCTGATATAATGGGCATATGTCTGCATGCTCTTCATGTTCTGTAGCTTATGATTCTTTTGTAAAGCAGTTGGTATGTTTACGGTTTGGTTTTGATCTTGTATTCTCTGCGGATTTAGCGCGCAATTTTTGCGTTTTGTTACCAAGAGTCTTTATGTATATATGTCATTCCCTACACCCTTCTGTTGCATCTGCGTCATAGTTCCACTTATGTTTTTTGACATATATTCATTATGAATGTATTTATGTTGCAAATGGTTGTTATTTTCATTTCAGATCGAAATGCACTTATATGTGATAGTGGGAAGTTAAAAGTTTTGGATGGTTTGCTCAAAAGACTCAAAGACGAGGGACACAGAGTACTCATCTATTCACAAATGACAAAAATGATAGATATATTGGAGGTAATTGCTTCGAGCCCAGTTTCTGATTGTTTCTTTTTCTGTCAGATATGTACTTCAATTTTTTCCATCATTATCCAAATCTCAGGATTAAAAGCTAGTGTAGAAAATTGGTTTTAGGCTCTGTTCTAGGCCAGGGGACTGGACTTGCCCTTCTGGCTGATGGATTAAAGTACCAATTGGTTCCATTTATTCCTCAAAGGTTCAATAAATCATGAGTGGAAGAGGGCTGTATAATTTCCAGTTAACACAAGAATAAACATATATATATATATATATATATATATATATATATATATATATATATATATATATATATATATATATATATATATATATATATATATATATATATATATATATATATATGTAGATATAATAATAAGTCAAAGCCGCACTAACTTAATATATAAATAAACATAGAGAATTCAAAAATATACTTTCTTCTGTTGTAAACGTTTCGATATATTATCTTCATCAGTACATATATATATATATATATATATATATATATATATATATATATATATATATATATATATATATATATATATATATATATATATATATATATATATATATATATATATATATATATATATATATATATATATATATATATATATATATATATATATATATATATATATATATATATATATATATATAGTATGTATATTGTAGGTGTTAATTTCCAATCTTTCCCCTCGACAATCGTGATTTCTTCTTTCGACGTTCGTCCGAAATTATGTATATATATTTATATAGAAAAGTTGTCCCCTCGAGAGGTTCAAGTCCTCTTTGCTAAGGCTCTCTTCGGTATTCGTCTGTTCTTTATCTCGTATCTTCATTTCGATCTCCGCCTTCAGGTTTCACCTCCGATATCTTTCGTTCAATTTTGCTATCTCTCCCAGACCTAATCTACATTACCTGACTCCACTTGCGCAATCCATTAAAAGGGTGGAAATTAACACCAATTAAATCAGAAAAATCCAACTCAATAAACGAAAAAATATAAGTAGAGTAAGCTAAGCACGACTGCAGGTTTATCTCTCAGCACTAAACACACAAAAGGCGTGCTTAAATATTATCTCTCCACGGCGAATTCCAATTTAGGTGAACGTAGCTGACTTTATTTAAGAGAGTCTGTTGAAAAGAGTACAGTCTGGCTTGAATTCTATCCATAGATATTCATGAATTTCAAGAAGTACAAGTATATGCGCCTGGATGGCTCATCGAAAATTTCGGACCGTCGTGATATGGTTGCAGAATTTCAAACTAAGTAAGTAGTAATTTTTCGATGTGAAATTTGGTAGCAGCTTAGTGATGTTCTAATCTGAAGCTGTTTTAATTGATGTCTCTAGGTGATGTATGGTTAGGATTTTAATCATATAATCAAATCAGTCATACCAAATCACTCATTATGTTAGAAAGTCAATCGGACAATCAATCACTCAATCGAGCAGCCAATCAATCAATCAATCAATCAATCAATCAATCAATCAGTCAATCACTCTATCAGACTCACTTACGTATTAATAGATTATGAACTTTTATTTTTTGTTGACATATGTGGATTTTTTCTTTTCGTGCGTATTAAACTTGCTACCTGAATTTCAAACTTGTTTTTCTACAATCACTTTAGGAAACTGCACTACAGCACAAATTTTATCCAATTGCTACTGGATATACTGATACTAAGTTGCTAACAAAGACATGACGGTCCGACCGTTTCATTGCAATGTTGATTAATCTGTATTATTGTATCTTTGTGTGAAAATATCTGTTATTTAATTTGTTTCAGATCGGACATTTTTGTATTTCTGCTTAGTACCAGGGCTGGTGGCCTGGGAATTAATTTGACAGCTGCAGACACTGTGAGTATGAACTATATTTAATTGGAGAATTTATGTCAAGGCATTATTATATACTGTACCATAGAATCCCTTTCAGGAAGATTTCACTAAGGAACCGAATTTTTTAAATTTAGAAATTTAAGACAAGATTTTACTGTCCATTCAGTCTTCTAAGGGTCTCATTTTAATATTGTTCTACGGCAGTAAATAATATAATTCAAAATGTCGTTTTTTACACGTGTGTGTCATTCACGGTGAGAAAAGAACATTTAGTGCTTTCAGACGAGGATGTTTTCTCCACATGCTCATCTTACTACCACTTTCAATATGAGATATCAAAATGGCGGAGAATGGAACTTGAAGCAAAGTGGAAACCGTGTCGGAACCTGGGTACATAGTTCCCAGACATTTGGTTACCGATGTTTGCAAAAGGTTTCAAGGAAAATTCTAGGACTGTTGAAACAATTATGAAACTCTGATAGAGCCATTCAGGCAAACTTAAGACAGAAATTTCCTTGACTCTCTTGACTTTGAATTGTGTGACATACAGTCGATATGAAATAATAGATAAATACTAGATGGACAATAGAAGTGCGACAGATAATCACATACAAATGGAAATGTTTTTAGCCAGATACCAGTTTCCCAGAGAGAAAAAAGTGTGCTCTTTTGGCTCAGGATAAATCTTAGGACAAGAAGGGCGAAAAAGTGGGCATTTCCTCGACTTTGTGGATGCTAAGGCATTCTATTATGGAAACAATCAAGTGCACATCTAGACACACTGACAATATTAGTAACTGACGCAATACAGGATATAAATCTGCGACACAGGAAAACTTGTACCATTATTATCTACTTTGAGTGGTCTTGTTGATTCTTTCTCAATCCAAGTAGGGGCATGTTGTTTGTGTAACGATGCACTTCCTTTCTTATGATTAGAACATCTTTTGAATGTTGAAATGCTTTACGTTGTTTTGTTGTTGGTGAATGACAATCGGAAATGTTTCCAGAACATTTTGCTTGTTAGTCATTGTCATTGGCGCTCACTCCACTGTTCTACATAATGGCTACGCTTATGTGATTTCTCCCTTTTACGCTTTAGGTTATATTCTACGACAGTGACTGGAATCCTACTGTTGATCAGCAGGTTAGCATTTATGGTGTAACTTCTTCAACACTGTACCAGGCTTTGTATCAAACGGTTCTATGTATATGTGCATTTCCACATAGATCTCTTTCAATAGTTAATTTTCTGTATCTGTTTTTCAATATAAAGAAATTGATTTAACATTACCATTCGGCATAGGTTCGATTAGAGTTTACACCATCGTTAGCTCATAGCAATCAGTGCTAAAGCACATTTGCTTTGTGTTGAATTTTGACGGCAATGCCATACTGTGCCTGATTGTTACGTCAATGCTATATAGAGTACATTCTCGTTATTTCGAAAAGATACCACATATTTCTACCCTCTATCCGTAATTCAGCTCGTTCGTTGTTATTGTTACCATCTTGACAAAAAACTCTCACAGGGTTTGTTTACATGTTGGTATAGTCAAACGTTTTGGCTAATAAGTTGGCCGAACGGCTGAAGAAGCTTCAAATACACTTTACGGACAATTCATACAGACTTGTTCATGAAAATTGCTTTTGAAATTTCTAAACAAATGTTTCTCGAAGCGTATTCGCAACTGTCCGGATACTGTTGTGAGGGGAGTGTAGTTAAACCGGGAAATCAGGATGTAGTAGTTTATATCGTATTACAGGCTATGGATAGAGCGCATCGTTTAGGACAAACCAAGCAAGTGACAGTTTACCGGCTAGTGACAAAAGGGTCCATAGAGGAGCGAATATTGCAAAGGGCACAAGAGAAAAGTGAGGTTCGTATGCATGACGGAAGCATTTTCTCTGATTTTGTTGTTGAGTGATGTTCTTGGATTATAGCCTGATTTCACTCTTACCTGTGATTTTTATTACAATAGATTTTTCATTTAGTATACTGTTTGCATCGCTGGTAACATCCTAATTACAGCTAAAGCTGGTGATAGCAAATGACCGTGTATTTTCATTGTTGGTTAATCACAGTCTAATTTTGAACTTCGTTACAATTTTTAGTACTGTACTGATTTTGTGGATCTACTTTCCTTGCTTAGATACAGAAAATTGTCATATCGGGAGGTCACTTCCGACCTGATGCTCTGAAGCCAAAAGAAGTTGTTTCTCTTTTGTTGGATGATGACGAGATGCAAGACAAATGTAGGATGATATCATATTCTCTTTTACAGCATCCTTACTAAATGAATTTTGTCTGCCGCTTTTTTTGTTGTTTTGTATTTCATAACACAAGTATTCTTGTCATCTCTCTTCTGTATATATTTCTATATGTCTATACCTCATAATATTGCACCAGTACCAAAACACGTATTAGCATTACTGTTTGCGGAAAGGAAAATAGGGCAGATTTCTTAATAGATGGGCATCATGCAGCTTCTTGTACTCGGTTTGGAGTGTATCTGATTTTCTTTGCACTGGGTCTTCATGTTGAACATTTGCGGTACATCACTGCTAGTTTTTCGTTACTTCTGCGGGGATAGATCTTGCCTTTCTTGCTTGAACTAAGGAGGCATCTTTCACAAGGGCCTATTGCCAGAGATGAGAAAAGCATCTGAGCGAAATAGAATTAGATCGAGGGTAGGAGACATGTTGTTGATTCGTGCCTTTCCTCAAAACGTTGGAAAAGAATAACTACTAAATTTTAACCAAGGGGGATGCCTTTCACTGGCTGGAGCATTACTTAGCAGAGGTTTTACCATGAGGGCCTTGGAACACTGAATGGCTCAGATTGTTTCTTGCAGAAAAGAATACTACCATCAGTATTTCAATGCTTAGTCTACATGCGTGCATGAAACTACATTTTCCCTTCTGTTTAGTGTTATACTTTAATCTATGTTTAGATTCAAAATTAGAACCTTTAGGTTGTATAGGAATAGACTTAGCACTACGGGCTAGATTCTCAAAGAGAGTAAGAAAAGAACAGCAGTTGAGTTTACTGCAGTTTGATGTTAATCCCAATAAACTCATCTACTGTTCTTTTCTAGCTCTGATTAATGATGCTAATTTTGAGTATATCAGAACTAGGCTCAAGAATATAGTAAAAACCCTTGCATAAGAACCTATAACCTTGAAATGAGCCTGTTTTGTGTTCTGTTATGGTGAGGCACTTTCTTGTAACCACGGTGCAGGTTCTTAACATAGGGTCATAAACAAATGCCATAAAAGGAATAGTTTAACATCGAAATATTAGAACCACATAGAGTCTATGATCCTTCAATTTTAGCCAAGCCTATTTATTCTTTAAACAAATGCCATAAAAGGAATAGTTTAACATCGAAATATTAGAACCACACAGAGTCTATGATCCTTCAATTTTAGCCAAGCCTATTTATTCTTTAAACAAATGCCATAAAAGGAATAGTTTAACATCGAAATATTAGAACCACATAGAGTCTGTGATCCTTCAATTTTAGCCAAGCCTATTTATTCTTGGCTTAGTACCAGAATTGCGGCGAATAATAGAGACATTTCATGATCTTTTATAGATGTATCAAATAAACGACATATACTGTTAAGCTAAGACATATCCTGTTAAGCTAAGACATAATCAGTGTTAGATAGACTTGTACAATCTTGGCTTAGCCAATTTCACACCAATGTTGCCTCTGTAGGCCCTCCCTAGCTGGCCTTGCTTATCACAGTAGGTTCTTAATAATTGAAGGTTCTTTTGTACGGGATTTTGCTTTATATCTATATTTCTGAAATGAGACATTGTTCATGTGCAATTAATTTAATTTTCATGAAAGATGATACTATCCTTCATTGACGACTCCTTCTCTCAAAATGTTCTGTGCATCCTTAGTTTTGCAACGAGAAGCTGAAAGAAAGGCCAATGAGGATCAAACCCGAAAGGGAGGTAGAAAACGGAAAGTGCAAAATGGACCTGTAAAGGTATGCTTCAAATGTTTGCACATAGCAATATAATCTCCAGTCCGGAATAGAAGTGGGCCCCCCTTTTATATGTCGTTATCCGACGTTTCATACTCTGACGGGTATCGGACGGAAAAAGCTTTCAGTATGCTAAAAGAATGCTCCCGCTTTTTCGTGCTATAGTCAAGTTCTGTAGTACCAACAGACTTTTCACATTTTCTGTTTTGTATTTGATATTTCAGAGATCACCTAGTACGACAAAAAAGCGGCAAAAGATGAAGCCTTCACCATTGTCACGTGATTTATCGGCTGCAAATGACTCAGTGTCAATTGCGGCAGATTCACTGGACGGTGACATGTCTCTAGTTATCGATGATACGGCTAGTTTGGGAAGCACTGATGCTGGTATGTTGGCATTTCTGTTTTATTCTATTCTACCGCTGTTTACACAGAGGAAATAGTTGATAGGTATTGCAGAGCTATTATATTTATTTGTATTAGTTCCAAAGGAGTTTCTGACTTGCCATATAGGTAGCAAGACGTAATCAACTTTCATAGGCATTTTTTAGCATTGAATATATCTAATGTATTTGCATTTCTTCATTCAACTCATCTTGTCCTCTTTAAACAAGTTGATATACAATTTAGCAGATAGTGGATTTCACTTTTATACTCTAAGCTAAAGTTAAATGATACAAGGGTATGTGCTGGGAATGCTCTAAACTTAGCTTTTATTAAGTTAAAGAGTTATAAATATGTAAGTCTTAAATAAATAAATAAATATATATATATATATATATATATATATATATATATATATATATATATATATATATATATATATATATATATATATATATATATATATATATATATTTATAAAGATATTTAGATATGTATTATATATATTTATATATATAGATTTAAGATTTAAATGTTTATATGTAGATACATACATAGGTTTCTATCGCTGGTAATGAATAGCCTTTGAAGAATGTTGTATTTCAATTATTCTGTTATTAGGAAATTCTAATATTTGTTCGTATATTTATTTCCTTGCTTGCATTTCTTCCAGCCTCAATCCCAATGAGTGAGGATACAAACATGTCGTTCTTTGGAATTTCACAATCACGGCCTTCATCTGCACTAGGGGCTGGTACCGAATCTCCACCATTTACTGAAAAGAGTAGAGGCAGGGGGAAAAGAGGGCGTGGGTCTAGTCGAGGTTCTTCGCCTCGTCCTAGAGGTCCAAAGCCTGGTTCAACAAGAGGACGGGGGGGAAAATCCAAGAGCAGCTCGTTGGCCGCCGCTGCAGCTGCAGCAGCGGCTGCGGCAGGAGCTGCTGCTGCGTATGCTGCGCATGGGTATAGTTTTCAAGCAACTGGACCTCAATATAGTGCTAACTCTACTTCTAGTAAATGAATTTATTTGTATCAATGTATTTGCTAGGATATCTCAAGTGTAGGTCGATCCAAGCATGTCCCTTGTTTACCATTCAGTATAAAGAGGGAATGAAATTCATTCCAGTCAAAAATTGGTGAAGTTTTAGTCAAAAATTGGTGAATTTTTAGTCAAAACTCGGTGAATTTTTAGTCAAAAATCGGTGAAGTTTTAGTCAAAAATTGGTGAATTTTTAGTCAAAAATTGGTGAATTTTTCTTACAGGATAGAAAATGCTCTTTAGAAATGTTTCTTTGGCTGTTATTATTAGGTTAATGTTTAAGCATTTCAACTATTTGTTTTGGGCCATGTTTGGCTTCATTTATATACGCATATATAGATATATTGATCGTATCCCAGGATCTATTTTAATGGTACACTGCCAGACAATTGTACAACCGTGAATGTTCTCAAATTGTGTTGAAATGGGAATCGATCTTGCTATACAGCGTTTCTGAAGTGGATATATTGAAAATGTATTTGTAGCTGTTTGACAAATGATACATTTTATATATTTATATTTGTAGAAGAAATAATTCTTGAAGACGATTTTGTGTGCATGAGAATACAAATCTATGAATTCTATAATTGCTTTACAAAGCTGAAATAGTATTTTTCCTGTTTACTTTGTAGTGTTCTATGGTTCAAAAAAGGTAGCTTTTTTATGTAATTGTATGCCCGTAGAGAAGATATTTCTTTAGGGACACTCATGCACGTGTATATTGTACAGCAGTAGGGTACATTTAGGGGCAGTGGCAAAGTGTGGCTTTGATCTTCTTTAGTGTCCCTTGGTCTGCTTGTCCCACCCTCAGTAGGCTGCCAACTGTTCGCCATTGTTATGCGTTTCTGTTTGTTAATAGAAATAGCGTCTTGCTATCGGTTTATTGCGGTTGGACGCAATTTAGGCTAGGTGTATATGAAAAGTAATCAGTTTCAAAACAAGATTGTTGTGTGCTCAGACATATGCGCATGACATAATTCGGCTGATTGGGCCGGTAGGTTCATCTTTGCATTTAGTTGTTTTGGAATCTCCCTTTATGAAATCTCATAAACAAGTTTTGTGCAGTTAGAGAGTCCATTTTGTCCCTTGGCCTCTTCGCCTAAACGATAGTGTTGAAGTGCCTATTGATTAAGCCTAGTAGCCATTCAGGTACAATATTCCTTATTCTTTATATTTGTCTGTACATCGATTTAGTCACTATCCAAAAGCTCGTACTGTTATACGAGTTGGATAAAAAATGTGCTGTCAGTATGCTATGAAGCTTTCGCGCTTTTTGGCGCAGTATTGTAATTCTGCTGTACGACAAGTTTATTTCCTAAGCACTGTCATAAAACATCATCAACTCTGGCACGGGTGTATTTGCTGATATGGACATATTGCTTTTTAACTTTAAGCTATCACAATGTTGTCAAAATAATTGATAATTATTGCCAAATTATTGTCAGCAGTTAAACGATTCTAAATGAATGAGTGCCTGCTTTATGCCCATTTACTCCCAATATTTCCTTCATAAAGACTTCTGCACAAATTCAAATGGAAGAATGTAAGCCCAAGGTTCTAAGGGTATTGCTTCTATTTGAGCCGGCTCTTTAGCGCTCATCACAGTAAGGAATGCTTACACATCTTGGGATCGTCCTGCTCCCTTATGTTTGAGGATTCTTATTGTACTACGTTGATGTTCACTTTGGGCCCCATTGATCTTATACTTATACCTTAAACTGACTAAAAATTCTTAATGTCGTCCAATCCACGTCAAACTTTTGACTCTACACTTATGACTAATTTTCATTAAAGATTTGTTAGTTCATGTTATTTCATAGTATGCCAGGGAGGAAGTCATTTAGCTTTAGTTGTTTTCAAAGATTCTTCATTTACAACTTATGAAAAACTAACGCTAAGATAGTATACAGTGGCATATACGATAAGTGCCGTTTATAAAATCGGTAAAAGTATAGCTATGTATAAGTAAAAAGCTCAAATAATGAAAATACCAATTTTTCATTTTTTTTACTTCACGTAACTAAAGAGGATGGGCGAGTGGCCAAGTGGTTAGAGCGCTTGACTGCTGTGCGAAACATCGATGGTTCAAGCCGAACCCTCGGATCATAGTTGGGATGCTCGCTCACTGTTCACCCAGCAGCAAATGGGTACCTGGTGGCAATACTGGGGAAGTTAAAGGCGGCGAGGAAAGGAACTGGCCACTCTACCTCACTATGCCGGCGGCTCGGGATAAGTGTCCCTCTAACGGGCACTCCCCCAACGTACGGAATCGTACATGGGACTCACCTTTACCTTTTTAACTAAAGAGGGTGCCTGTTTCGCTCATGTCTTGGTAAACTATTCACAATTTTAACGCCTAAAGAATGTGAGTAAGCAATATTTCTTTCGACCGCATGGACCATTAGCAAGAAAACGTTCATACCAGCGCATTGAATAAAACTCCACGCAACCCCAACCGCACTTAATCAGTGCTACTGAAAAGTAGTAGGAGCAAGGTACCATGGGAAACAAGTGCATCATGGGTATTTGTATCAAGTGAGTTCGTGGGCCTGAGTTTTCACATGCGTTTTGTTATTAAGTGACAGTGAAAATGAAACCAAACAGCAAAGACTCTGCAGCCAAAATATATGTTGGGAATTTGCCACCAAGATGCACTGAACGGGATGTTGAAGACTTATGTAAACAATTCGGATCACTTGAAAGGGCAGATATTGTCAAGAACTTCGCATTTGTGGTGGGCCTATCCCTCTTTCTAAGACATTCATTTAACCTCTCAAGCGTCATGTCTTCTTTATAGCTATGCTATATTATCCTATACTATGCAGTGCTGAATACTTTGGTTGGGCCTATAGCCGTTAGCAGTTCACCGTTAGCAAAGAAACTCTCTGATGATGATGTTTTTCCAGGCGTCAATATTTCGTTCCTATGAGCATGCTTATTAAATAGAAAGTATCAGTTTTGTCAGGATTAAGGATTGGATGCTTTTCAGGAAGATCAGTATTATTGTGTCAGAGCTCCAGCTATTTGTTTCTGAAATTGAACTGGTAATATTCAAGCTTGCATCCACTGCATCCACATGAAAGTTTTAGTTTTTTTATTACATGAAAGCTAGTTGTTTACAAACAAGGTTAATGAACTGCATGCCTTGCATAGTGCAAAGGGACTGGTTGTCAGCGAGGTCCCACTGGCAGGTATTATGAATATGGGCAAATGACATTGCATATAAACTATATACCATTTTAAAGTACTCATTGCATATATTAAGAAATGCAGTAGAATTTGTGGCATTGGATATAGGAAACACAAACATATAGAGTTGCCCTCAAATGGTTTATGTATAAACCCCTTTTGACTCTGCAGTGTTTAAAACCAGAAGTGTGATTATGTAAGCTGTCTTGAGGATGATTGTTCTATATATTTCTTCAGTGGGGGTGCCTTAGTATTTCAAACACATACAATCTAGGACTGGCCTTCTCCTTGCACTCTGCAACCCTGCCCCACAAAAGAATTAGTGGTGTACTGTTGCTTATATATATACAATTTCAGCTGCCTGGATGCCTATCATTTGCCATTCCCACTATGTATGAGACTTACAATTCAATATGAACATTCCATATTAGTTGTAAGAGAGGGACAGCCAGGGCACTAATAATTTGCCATTTTGGATTTTCATATGAAAATCATGGAATCTGATCTTGTATGTTACAATTTCATTAGAATTGGTTGCAAGATAGGTTCTACTACTGTTAAGTTAATTTTTCATTAGGTTCCAAAGGTGTACTTTTTGATTTCTAGATATTTAATAGCAAAGATGCTGCCCACCATGCTGTTCAGGCACTGCATGACACCATTTTTCAAGGATCACGCATTCAGGTTGAGGTGGGTGACTGCTTAGTTTTCCATTTTCAGAAGTTATATATAATACCCAGAGGGCCTGTTTAATGGAAGGAACCCTTTCTTATCAGTACAGCCTTAATACAAGGTGGTATCTTTTTGCAAGTGCATGAAAAAATGAGGATTCTTATGATCTGATGTATTCTGTATCACATTGCATGGCAGATATTGGGTTTGCTAGTTATGTGTAAGCACTTGCTGACAATGAACTCAGACAAATGTATGAAGTGTGTTAGGCCAAGAAACAAAGCAGTTCAGTAAAACAATGTTCTGATTTTCAGCATTTGTTTTACAGATTTGTGAAGTCATCCACAATATTCTTGCATACAAATTATTGGAAATTTGAAAATTGTATGCATGCCACTCTTGATGACTTGTATGCAAAGTTTGAATGGTCTGCCATTTCCCTATCATGTGTGCCCCAGTGGTACAAAATGGTCAGAAAGGTTGGGTTCACAGAGATGACAGTGTCAAATATGGTTGGCTTTTATTTTAGGATTAACATTGTGATATTGTGGAGTAGTTATGCTGCACTATTGTGTAGTAATATATATATATATATATATATATATATATATATATATATATATATATATATATATATATATATATATATATATATATATATATATATATATATATATATATTATTTTATTTTTCTTTTACTTGATGTAGAACAAAGCTAGGTCTATGTTAATAGCCTATACTTGGGGATATTAATAGTTTATTTATAAGTGTTATTTGTTAAGTTGGAGAATAACAGATTAGTATGTAGAAGCAAATATTTTGGTTGCAGATGGCAAGGAGTAAGCTCCATGTTGATGACAAAGATGATAATCAATGCTATGAATGTGGACAGAAGGGGCACTGGTATGAAAAGATCCTTGAAAGTTTCATATAACTTTGATACTTTGTCCTCTTTTCCTTGCCACTCATGTGGTCAGAATGTCTTCCATTAATAAGAACCATTGAAGGGAATAAGCAGAGGAGGAAAGAAATTTACATCCATTTAAAGTCTCATCTGTATGATCAAAAAATGATGAGAGGGGGTTATGTATAGCCACCAATGCAGGAAATGATTTCAGTATTTTGGCAACTTGCATGGCAATTTTGGTTCTTCCTTGTTGTGCTAATTTGCTTGGGCAAAATGTGAACATTGTACTGTAGTTGAATGTGGATTTTGTTGTCATTGACAGTTCAATGCCAACGATTGCCAGATAGCTACCTCTTGCTATCATAAAAGTAATTTTGGCTCTAAGCTGTAGTGCTAAGGATAGGTTTAAAGAAATATTGGTGATAAATGTTAGGTTGACTGGCAGGCCTCTCCATAAGTATTTCAGCAGGTGTGGTTGACTGATTGTTCACCTTGTGGTGAAAGTTCATAATGATGCATACAATTTGTGCCCACCATTTGCATACTATGTGTGATGAAACAAACCTCATGGAACAACACAAGGTATCAACTTGTGAGTGTATTTTGTAAACAGAGAGGCTAGTTGAACAGGGTATATTGAATAAACAGACTTTGATTTTAGTCCTCACATTTTTTTACCTCTCCTTCTAGGGCCAGAGAGTGTCCAAAACGAATGTATGTTGAGAAGTATCTATATATATATATATATATATATATATATATATATATATATATATATATATATATATATATATATATATATATATATATATATATATATATACATATACACTTGGTATCAATATATTCATTAGTCTCTTAGCATTCTTATGTAATAGTCAGTGGTTTTCAAGTGAAATTTGGAAGTAGGTTTATGTTCTAGTCATATTATGGATAGGGTAGCAATGGGATTGACTCAGTGGCTTACTAATGAAATTGGTGCCACTCTGGAATTATAAGTATATCATGGCTGGGTATAGGGTCCTATGCAGATATCAGAGGGCAGTTGGCCAAATGGTTGGAGTGCTTGACTGCTGACTGGAACAGCAATGTTTTGAGCCAAACTCTTAGATCATAATTAGGATACTGGCTCATTGTCCACCTAGCATCAACTAAGTTCCTGGTGGCAATACTGTTGAAGTTAAGGCTGGTGGGGAAAGGATCTGGCCACCCTACCTCACTATACTGAAAGCTAAGAATATGTGTCCTCTCTAACAACCACTCCCCTTCATTGGAACCATACATGCGACTAACCTTTTCAGAGGTATCAGAATACTTAAATTACCCTCAGTAGTCAATTTACATGTTATTTTTATAAGAAACAAGCCTTCGGCCTGGATGTTTCTTAATATTTTGTCAAATCCAGCCTTAAATGTTACTTAGGTATTTCTTAAATTTTTTGAAAGTTCCTTTGTACAAAAGCAAGGCAACTGTGAGATGAAAAATAGAATTTTCAATTGAAAACATTTAGCAGATAGATGTTATCTGTAGTTTATTTCCAGTTTGGGAACATTTTTCCCCCAAAAAAAGACTTTTCAAGTTTTTGAGACTCAGCCTACCTGTGTTTCTTAAATATTTCTTAGCTTTTGCCTGATTTGAGCATCATGTTTCTTATAGACTTGTTTCTTATAAAAAATACATGTACACATAGTATTATTTGCTTGTAACATACCCACATTGGCTATTGGATAAGTCCTAACCCTGTATTCATCTATCACATCTGAAACTTGTATACCTATCATGCATAGTGTATTGTGCTTGAGAGGTGTCTCAATTTGAATCCTTTCTGTCACATAACAATTCTGACATGTCATTTAATAGAGCAA